>JAQFYC010002695.1:0-24168 GCA_034694165.1 Tomocerus mixtus | reverse complement strand
GATCTATATGTATGTGTCAACCAAAATCCGGATCATGTCGGTCATAGTTACCTATATAAGTCATGATCTCGTGAGTCAAATAAGTGAAATAAGTGATCAAGTTTCAGTACAACAGATTTGATGGACAATCATGGTATTGGTTTACAATAATGAAATGAAGGTACAAAAACAAAACAAAAAACAAACACCTGTATTATTAAGTAGCTTCCGCCACTTGATAACTACATAATCCCTTGGTATACAAGCACACACACAAATAAAGGTCCATAGTCCATGCACCAGGCAGGCGCATGTAACATGCGAATTTGCAGATTATTGGCAATACTTTTTTGCTAGCTCTAACTAGTATTTAATTATTACCTAGTTCTATCCATTTCCATTGTTATAGTTCTCTCTCGTTGCGTTGAGCTTGTCTGCATTATTCATGGTAAGTTTACGTCATTCATTCAGTTCAGTAAGAGTGTAATGTACGTCCACGTAGTAATCACGTTTTGCAAACATGATTCAATTCAGATTTGATTATTGCAATCCTGCTTTCCAAGTTTCCATACATTTATATTTTTATATCCTGATCTATTTCTATGTACCTAGTACCTAGTCGTTTCATTTGCAACTTTGCATTGCAAATTGTTTCGAATCCTCATCGATACATCTATATGTAATCATATTCTTATTTATCTGTCTACTACACATACTAGGCCTATACCTACTTGCTTTGTACTACCCTACCCCTACCTACATACTACTACTACTGTGTAAATCGGATGATACGTGGGTTGCGGATGGGAGCTTACACAAATGACGTACACTACAATTTGACTAGCTCCACGTGTCTGGTAAGTTGCCAAAGTGTCGATCTAAATATTATGGCAAATTGCAGTTGAATATAACTTGTAGTGTAGTGTGCTCATGATCCTGGTGATACAGACTTACAGACCGAGATAGTAACAAATCATTCACTTTTAATACTTATTACTTTTACTTATTATTATTATGTATCGCCATTATCATTTCATCATGACTTATTTTGGAAACTATTCAATTTTCAATATTATACTACCATAACACTATATAATACTGGTATTTTATTATGCAGTATGTATATTTTAACCATCTTTGGAAGGTACTGTAATAAATTGAATTAAAGTTAATTTCGCCATAGGTGCACGGTGCACTGGTTTCGATTGAAAATCAAATTATTAAATATTATACAAGAATGTACTGTACTACATTAATATATGTATATCATATATTTATGAATTTACAAACAAACATTACTACAAAAACGGACAACCTTTATAAGCCGCTGTGCTGTCGCTGTCTATGGACGACCCTTTAGTGCTATTCTTAGTTTTTAAAATAGAGCTCTCTAGAAATTGAGCTTTGTGGTATCGAGATCGAGACTGAGACAGCAGCAGCGTGTATAGTACGTGCGTTTTAGTAGTGACTTGAAGTTGAACGAAACGAAACACATGAAGCTGTCTATGTCTGTTTGTTTACTTTTTACACAAAACACAACTGCAATGCACACGAACTCATTTTACGCCTTACGTTGAGTAAATCTATCAAACTTTTTTACTTACATATATAAGTTAATTGCAAATTGCAATTAAACTTTCCACCCACACATACATAATACATAGGTAGACACTTAGACACACGTACCCCACGGTACCGTACATCAATCAAACTCATACAGTACTAGTACAGTACGTAAGAGAACGGACTCGACTGTTTACATTTACCATCACCACATTTAGCAAGATTTACTTCCTCTTGCCTCAATATTATAACTTCATGCAACTTTATTCATTTCATATTATTCATATTCCCATTCACCAAGATCATCCAACTATTCAAATTCAAACTCCAATTGTAATTCTAATGTAATCCGTCCAAAATTGTTCACGTATTCGGTAGGTATTCTTTCTTTATTTGCCGTAAGTATTTTATAAGTAGTCTGTCGTCTATAGTATAGAAACAGCAAGTTCTTTTATTTTTTATTATTAAAATCCAAAATCTTCTTTAAAAATGCCGAACATGAAAATAGTTTTTGTTTCTTCGTTTAGATTTAGAAGCTGGAAACTCAAAACTAGATCATCCTTCGTCCTTAATCCACTTTCCAACCACCGGCAACCAACAAGGTTCATACAATTATTCTATCATCCAAATCCAACGAATCTAACACAACATCAATCAGTCAGAAAGAAGTAAAGCCACCCGTCGACCCTGCCCAATCAATAAGTGTTAAGTCTTTCACAGACAAAAGGTTAGAAATTGTATGGTAATTTTTGACAGCTGTGTATCGTACATATTTAATAGTGTTTTTTGATTTCATTCTAGTTTGTTTGCCCGTTTGGCCATTTTGCTTACATCTGACCTTTCGATAGTTGTTATACTTAAAAATTCAAAATGTGTGATTATTTCTTTTCAGTCTACTTGAAACATGTTTGACGGCAACCTTACAGCACAAAAAGAAATTTTGAACCACTGTTCAGGACCTGGAAATGGATCCGGTACCAATCCTTCTAGTTTATCAGCAGAATTAGCACCTGTAGCATGTGCATCTACTTCAACGACAGCTTCCTCTTGCAACGGTATTGTAAAAAATTTTATTAACGGTATTCCAAGACGGGTTCGGTCTAGTCAGTCGCAGTCAGACGGAGATTCTGTTTGTAGTAGCGACTATGAAGATAATGACGGAATTTGCAGAAGAAGAAGGGACAGCGTTAATAATCTGGCCGTAAAGTATCAGTGCCTTACCGAAAAAATTTTGGCCAGAATTGAGTCTGGGGAGCCGTTCTATTCTTTGGAATTTTTTCCACCTCGAACAAAAAGTGGAGCTGTCAATCTCCTGGCAAGGCAAGTTTTGATTTTTCATATTTTGCACGCATTTAATTCTATATTCTACTTGGAGCTGGCAGCTAGTAACCAGCAATACTGAGAAAGTGTGATGCATATTATTAATTCTTAGATAAATTAAACGAAAACTTTATATTTGGCTCTTAAGGCTTAACTGTATGGTTAATGTTACATTTCTGAGGAATGGAAATGGATGGACGGATGTTTATTACAGGGTATTTAATTATTGCTGGATATTATATAATTGAAACAGATTGGATCGAATGAGACAAGGTGGTCCATTATTTTGTGACATCACATGGCATCCTGCTGGAAATCCGGGCGGAGAAACAGAAACTTCGTCGATGACCATAGCTAGTGCTTCTCTGAATTATTCAGGGTTAGATACTATGCTTCATATGACGTGTGCCGAGGCCACTGTAGAACAAATCGATAAGCATCTAGCTAAGGCCAAAGATCTCGGCATAAGAAATATACTTGCCCTTCGAGGAGGTAATTATTTTACTAAAACTAAAATATAATGATGTAAAGCTAGTGAATAAAATAGGCATTAGGTTAGGTTACGAGGGAAGTTTTTGGACATTGATCTAACAGGTGGTGTTAGGTAATTGTAAGGTACCGCAAACACATTTTTAGTATGTATTCAGGACTCACTTTTACTATAGATTTTATTGCAATTTTTAGTGGTAAATATAGGGAAACTGAGAAGGAAATCTCATAATTATTAAGATTATTACTATGACTTGACTTATGACTTGACTACATACATATATGAGAAATCTGACGCTTAGTCGTCTTAAGAACTGTAAGCTATCACGACTTTTTTAACTGACCACCCTCCCTCCAGAAGTTAAAGTCCATAGTCCTAACGCTTTCTGTAAATAAATAGTAAGTGTGGAGTAAGAGAAGGGTATGTATGTATATGTATGTATAAATACATACAAGAGAAGGGTAAGGTGGCGATAAGATACATAAACGTAAATATAAAAAGCTTTGCCATGAATATTGATTTAACCTCCTGACCTATCATAGGTTAAGCATTGAGCACAGACCTAGCTAACACCATGTAAGCTATGTGATAACAAGAATTAACTGCAGTAACATTGCTAATTTATGAATTTTTCTTTAGACAGAAATGATGACAGTGGGCCCAGCGACTTTCTCTATGCTACACAGCTTGTTAGGCATATTCGTGCAAACTATGGGGATTATTTTGTGATCGGTGTAGCTGGTTACCCTTCGGGACATCCTGATGCTTCTTCCTATGAAGATGACATACGTTATCTCAAAGAAAAAATTGATGCTGGAGCTGACTTTATTATTACACAGCTATTTTTTAAAACGGAGGTCTACCTCAAGTTTGTTGATGATTGTAGACGTATTGGCATTAGGGTTCCCATTATTCCTGGGGTGATGCCAATTCAGGTAAATGTAGTAATTTATTAATTGTTACTTTGTTACTCTGCTATTTAGAGACTAATTGATGGGTGATTTTGTTATGATTTTGTATTTATTTTATATTTTAGAGTTATGATTCTCTGCGTCATATGTGTAAACTCTCTAAGCTCGAAGTTCCTCAGGAAATTCAAGACAAAATTCAATCGTTGAAAGAAAACGATGAAGCTATAAGAAATTATGGCATTCATCAAGCTGTTGAAATGATCCGATCTCTTTTTAAGTCTGGAATGGCTCCTGGCATTCATTTTTATACGTTGAACAGGTAAATAATAATTGCTGTTGTACATTCGAAATTTTCAAGTAATGGCATATTTACATTGCATGTAAAATATTATGTTAATTAAGTCGTTTAACTATACGTACTCGATGATTATTTGACGAATCAATTGTTATTGCAGAGAGGTGGCAGTTTGCTCAATTACAAAGCAGCTTGGACTTTGGAATCCTCAGTGCCAAAGATCTTTGCCGTGGAAAGTAGTTCCTAATCACAAAAGATGTCAAGAAGAAATCCGTCCTATATTTTGGTCGTCAAGACCAAATGCCTATATTCATCGAACTAAACATTGGGATGACTTCCCCAATGGCCGTTGGGGTTCTGCAGAATCGCCAGCTTTTGGAGAGTTAAAGGATTATTACTTATTTTATTTGAAGAGTAAAAGTTCCAAGGAAGAATTGCTGGAAATGTGGGGGTACACTTTGGATGGCGAAGTCGACATATGGAATGTGTTCTACTCTTATTTAAGTGGCCAAGTGAACGCCAATGGAGTCAAGGTATTATATTTCGAAATTTTTCTTTAATACTTTCTGCACTTCTTACTGTTCTTACGTACTTATAAAACTACTGGCTTTATTTTAGGTAAATCGTATTCCCTGGAACGACGACGAACTTTCTCTGGAAACGTCTGAAATATCTGAAAAGCTGGCATTGATTAATAAGCGCGGTGTCCTAACTATTAATTCCCAACCTAACGTAAACGGATGTTCAAGCAGCGACCCTGTACATGGATGGGGACAAAGCGGTGGTTACGTCTACAAAAAAGCATATTTGGAGTTCTTCACTTGTGGGAAAAATGTACAAGTTCTGAAAAAGATCTTACTTCAGTATCCTCAGCTAAATTATCATATCATTAACAAAAATGTGAGTTTACTCCAACCAAAAATTTAAGTTCCGACTTAGGCACTTAGGACGTGCGTTTTTATATTTTGTCAGGCCGTACTCCACTTAGTTTGACTGATTGACATATTATGCCACTATAATTACGGAATAGAATTTATTTAGATGTGCTTAATATATTTATTATAGGGCAAATACAACTATACAAACGCCCATCGACACTGTCCAATTGCGGTCACATGGGGAGTATTTCCTGGTCGGGAAATCATTCAGCCAACAGTCGTCGATCCTGAGAGCTTCTTGGTTTGGAAAGACGAAGCGTTTGCTTTGTGGACTGAGCAATGGGGAAAACTTTATGGTGAAGGAACTCAATCCCGTCGGGTAATTGAAAATGTTGCCGGAAGTTACTACCTTGTTAATTTAGTTGATAATGATTACCCTCAAGAAACGTGCCTATGGGAAGTTATTGACAAAATGCTGGCTCTGGGGGAAATGGAGAGTAGCGATGTCGAAGATTCAGGCACGGAGTCAGACTCAGCTTTGGAATCTCGAATGCATGAGTTGGGGTATTTGTAAATAAATAAAAGTATTGTTTTGACCGTAACACGGTTCGCTGCCCGTCCGCATCCCTGTTGTCCCCATCCTAAACATATCTTACGGAGAATATTAATAAGTATATTGGTGAAGGTGTTAGTGGTGCTGTTCATTTAGGTTGTAGCTTTTTAAAGATGTAAATATTTAATAAATACTTGAAAACCAATATTTAACTACCTACGCAACATGTTTAATACATAAGGCAACATAGCTTAGCATGAAGTTTAAAGAGTACCTTAAGCTAAATTAAACTTTCCTTTTTATTGATGTTAGTAAAAATTGGGGTCATGTTCATGTATTATGCCTCGGAGTAATCCATTTCATTTTTAAATGTCATCCAAACTTTCCAATTGACACACACAATGCATATAGTACAAGTTTAATTGATTATATTAATTGACTATTCTATATTGACGCCTTAGTTTAGTAGCTAAATGTATTTTCGTGAAAGCAGCTTGGAGGAATATTACAAATTCACAAAGTATAATAGGTATGCTATGTTTGCTCTCTTTACACTCGTCCTTCATTCATGACTTCATGAGCCATGAGTGACAAAGTATCAAATATCTTTTGGCAATAATAATGCAATTCAGTTAATGCTAGTCACAATTAATTTCATCCCACTGTCATGAAAGTTTTTTATTACCTATTAGTTTATAGAATAACTAAAATTTTATTGAGCATATAAATGCAATACCCGCCGCATAACTTTTAGTACATAAACATAAATACATGTATTTACATGTGAGTAGAAGCAGTTATTATGTATATCATACACACACGTACTATGCTTATGTAATTTCTGTTGTAACTATGAACTCACTTGGATGAATCCTTATTTAGTTAGTTAACTTAAACTGATCAAACCCACAAATTACATCTCTTTTGCCACAAAAATCGTTTCTGCAGACTTTTGTTTTTTCTAAAAATTGGTTTTAATTGCGGCAAACGGCATTTGGGAGTGCTGCATGCTGTTGCGAGCTTGCGAGTGCGAGTATGCGAGAGTCTGACCAGTCTGACTTGCCTTTGCCTTCTATTCTTTGGTAAAGACGAACTTGCTATAAACCGCGTAATATAAAGTGCATAGTGCACTATGAAGACTGTTTCTCAAACACGTGCTTCGATTTTGATGTTTTATAAATACAAAATACCTAAAATAATCTCATTTTTATCAAAAAATTGAGCAATCAGCTGAATCAGAACCCCGTCGATCTAACATAGTCACATCTATCGCAAAAACTGAAAGGTAATCCTCGCATTCCTAAATAATTATTACTGTTATTATATTCTATTTATCATTTGATAATTACTAATAGTATTAATTAATCAACTAGTTGCTACTAGTAGTTAATTTTAATTTTAGTATTACGCAGAGAAGACGAAGCCGTCAATTCCTGCAAGCAATGAAGAATAAAAAGTCGAAGAAACAAAGTGGTTCAGTTGCTGAAATTATAGCAAAGAGCTGTGGCATTGAGAAGGTGGAGTATGACCCTGCACTGTCAGATCTCTTCAGTAGTAACAAGTACCAAGTAAAAGTTAATGATGAAACGCCACCAGATAATGACAATGATTTGGCTTCCGAAGCCAAAAAACATGCATTGCCTGACGCAAAAGGTGAGAAGAGTAATAAAGGTGACGTAACTTTAAGCCACCGGGATGCAGCGTCTATTCGAGTTAATGCGAAGCAAAAAAGCAAACAAGCTAAATCTGATGAGTTAGAATCAAATTCAGACCAGTCAGTGGAGGAACCCGAACCCGAAATTTCAGCTAAAAAACAAGGCAAAACTAAGAAAAGAAAGAAATCTAAAAAAGAAGTGGAACATGACGAAGAGGACGAGAACGAGGACTCCATTGCGGTGCAGCCCAAAGGTGAACAGGAGGTGACGATTGAAACTAGCCTTGCCACAAATAAAAAAATTAAATTGGAGGGAAAGGATGGAGACGAAAAAGAGGCTGATAAGGTTCTGTCGATTGCCGAACTTAACGCTCAAAAGAGCAAAAATCCTGAAAAGGAGGCACGGACAGTATTTGTGGGAAACGTCCCTAAAGATTGTACCAAGAAGAGGTTGAGTAAATTATTTCAAACTCATGGGGAAATCGAAGCCATTCGTTTCCGAGGCGCTGCGCCGTCGAAACCAACTCAACTGAAAAAGGTTGCTATTTACAGGTTAGTAAACTGCAAAACCCGAAATACGCCTATTAATATATTAATTATATTATCATTAAATACCTAAAGCAATTATTCTTTTTCAGAAACGAAATTCATCCAGACAGAAACAATCTTGTAGCATTTATTCGATACAAAAGTCGCGAAGAAGCGGAGCAAGCAACTAAGGTCATGAATGGAATTCTAGTTCAGGAACATCATTTAACAGTTGATATGGCAGACAATAAAGAAAAAGATAATAGCAAAGCAATTTTTATTGGAAACATGTCTCTCAGTAAGTCGCCTAATTTTTCTCTGTACGCTAAATATTTAAATATATAAATGTGTATATTTCTTTCTTGCCCTAGTAAACGAATTTCTGTCATAGAACTACACCTACATTTCTTAAATATGTTAGGTAATGTCTGTAGTGCAGTGGTAGCAAATGAGGAAAGGAAACTAATTTAGTCGGTAGTTTAGCGAACAATTGATAATGAGCATTTTTCACAGATTTCCAGTGTTTAACTATATGGCTTTTATTTTTAGAAATGAATGACGATGAGTTATGGAATCACTTTCAAGACTGTGGCAAGATACACAGCGTCCGTATTGTAAGGGATCCTATAACAGGTCTCGGCAGAGGAATCGGCTTCGTCAATTTTGAGGTATGAAAATATGCACTTATTGCTGAATTGAGTCATTTAAGCATAGCAGTACTAAATATTAAACTATTATTAAACTGAATATATTTGACATTTTTAGTAAACCAGCATAATATTATTCCATCGGTGCTACAATCAATATTGACGATATAATATTGTTAAGTTATTTCATTGGCTGGTCATGTCATAAACAACATTTCTAAATTCTAAATTATAGGATTCCGTCGCTGTTGATCTGGCTTTGAAAAAGAATGGAACTGAGCTAAAAGGGAGGCCATTGAGGATATCTAAGGCTACTACGAATAAGAAAAAGAAGAAGTCGCCTAATTCTGGACAACCAACAGCTCAAAACACAAGCAGTAGCGATATACCCAGAAAAGATAATAGGAAACCAAAAAGTGATAGTTGGAATGGGAAATCGAATAGAGGTGGATCTGGTCCAAAAAAGCCGGATAATAATTTTGCAGGCGACAAAATTGCTGAAGCAGGAACGCTAAAGGTAACATTAAATATATTTGCTACTATGTGTGTGCTACTAAGTTTTAAAATTACTGTCATCTTGCAATTTAATTGTTTTTGCTAGTCCATGTGAAAAATAAAAAATAATCACAAAAAAGAAAAATTCCGTAATTCCCCTATGATATATATAACGCTATTTACAGAGAAAATCTAACAAGCCGAACCGTGGGGAAGTTAAGAAAGCTCGGATTGCTAAAAAACTTATTGGAAAGTCTTACACAAAGACGGAAACAAAACCCAAGAAAAATAAACGATTGTAGTTCACATTGCGGAACCACCATTAACACCTGCAAAAAACGCTGAAAACTGAATACGCCCCCATGTATGGAACACTGCGTAACAGTAACTAGCGATCTTACTATTATTGAAATATTACTAATAATTCAGAAATAAATTGTTTTAGATTTTACCATGAATAATTTGTTTATGAATATATTATTATTATTGTGTAATTTTTTAAAAGTTTATCTTTGTTGTATCTGTAGATTAGTGGATATTAGTACAATGAAAACAAAAGTATGGCCATAAATTAAATTACTTTATACGTAAACTCAATCTCACTCTTTCTTCTTTTTCTTCATACGTAGTTCTTCAGGGAGCGAATGACTATTAATTTGAGAACAATCAGCACAGAATCGTTTAGTAAAAAATAAGCTACACTCTTGACAAGTCATTTTACTACATATTGAACAATTTCCCCCAAGTAACAAAAAGTTAGCGTTATTTCCACCCTGTGCAGTGAACGGATCCCTGATAATATAACTGTCCTCGATGAATGTGATAGATTTGCAAAAGGGTGGTCTTCTTCCGACGTAATTATACTCTTCTGTCAATCCGCAATTTGCACATTTGAAAATTTTCTCTTCTTTTTGGTCAGTGTTCTTATCGCCTTGTTGTGTATCAGTTGCTTCTTGAGTAGATGTCATAGTCATAACTTTTATTGTGCAATTTATTACTTTTTACCGAATTGAGACTGTTTAGTAGCTTCCAGTGGCCACCACAATGGCTTTACCAATGTGATAGTATGATTTCCTAATTTTAATTCCGTGGCTGTCGTGGCTTCTTCGACTCTTGTTAGTGCTATCCCGTAAATATTTGTAACATCACGAACTTTCCCGATCGGCTTGGCTTTTTCGTTTATAATTTGTAGAGTGGAAGGTTCCAAATCACTAGGTAAGTGAGATTTATCCGACAATCTGGAATACCAAGTAAAATATTAATACTCAGCCTTTACTATACCGTCCTTATCATTGCCGAATAATATGATATTTAAGTTAGTTCAAAGTTCAAATAATGATTTATATAAATTGTATTCCTCTTCCTTACCTAAATGGCATCAAACGTTTCCGTATGACACCTGTATGATGTGTTCTAGCAGTCAGTTCCTGGCCAATGTAGCATCCCTTTTGAAAACTGATACCATGTAAATAGTCTCCATTTGACTCGAGAGGGAAACAATTTCCAGGAGGTAAATCAACAGAACCTTCACCAACTCCAAGGGAATATCTGAGTTCTTTATAACTACTTTCAGTTGTTCTGATTATATCTTTAGGCGGAAACGAATGGTTCTCAGGAACAAGTACTCTCCATCCCAGATCACTCAGCCGAGGGTCCCCAATAGCATTCAAGCCGTCGTCGAGCGGAAGATCTTCTCTTTTACTACTGGGGTTTACAATAGGACTACAACATACTTCTAAAACTTGTTCAATATCTTTTATGGGAGGTTCAGTTGTTTTAGTACGGGGATTATCACTAACAACATTGGGGAAACTATAATTGTTATTAATTGTATTGTAAACGTACTTATGTGCAGGATCGAAAGCAACCCAAACTTGAAGATTGACTTCACTGATCTCCACTTTCTTCCGGACTCTATACAGCATTAAATGTTTTCTCAACTGTGCCTTTACAGAGTCTTGACATTCAATTAAAATTTCTGCTCCAGATTTTTTCGAATACAAGATTGCATCGTAAAGGACCCGGCCTTGGTGATTTAGGAACAGAGTGTAAATTGCCGGTTTTGTTTCCAAGTGCTGAATATCGTTGGTAATGATTCCCTGGAGAAATCCATGTGTGTCCGGTCCAGTTACCTTAAGTAGGGACCTTGAGGTAAGTTCACATGCTTCCAGCTGACAATTCTTAGCTATTTTATTTTTATCAACACTACTGGACAAAACAGTACCATTTGTACTGAAATTCAAATATAATTTTGTTCTTGAACAAAAATTATTCAAGAAATTCGGTAAGCGATTCATGTTTAACCGCTCAAAAGTCAAGAATGGCGATCTGAACGGAAGGTAGAGCTGATTTTCCTGATTCGAGAGATGAGATGAATACCATGGCCATGTATTTATCGTCTGTTGAGACGATTTTTCTTTCTCATAGAGATTTGCAATTGCAATAGTGTATTTAGATAATGCTATTTCACATAAATATATTATTACCTAGGTTAGCAGTGTTTTGCACATTTTATTTGCAAATATATACGAATCTACCTGAATTTGAGTGCCCGTAACAAAGTGTAGGATCTACTGCTACAAGATGAAAGCAATTTGTATGCTGTGACATGTTACTTATGTCCAGTCTTATGTACATAACAGTATACATAAGCGAACAACACATAATGTCATAATTCACAATAAAGTTACATATTATATGAAAGATGATAATTAAAATTATAATTGATCTACTGCTTTGGGTTTCACACCCACGCGTGTATAATTTACTAGATCACATGATTGTAGTCCTTCTGGCTGTTATTGTTGCTTCTGTTCACGCAATAGTGTACGTATGTAACGTATAAATAATCTACGAATTGCTCTTAGATATAACTGATTGATTTTGTCGTGTTAAAGGTCATATTTAGCATAATTAGTGTTACACCTACATACACCTCATAACCGAAACAGCAATAACACTACTTTCTCTATTGATGATTTTCAGTTTGCTAATTGCAGTTCTCGTATAATTATATATACTGATACCTACATATTGCCTATATACATGTGCAATACAGAGATTAGGGAGTAGTGTGTATTATACACCTTGTTTGATTGTTATCATTTATCATAATGTAATTACATAATTGATTTTCCTTAAAGATTAAATGCAAGATTACATAGGTAGGTACTATACTATAATATGTAACATGTATGTGCGTCTATACAAAAGCCTTTGTGTAAATTGCGATTGTAGATATGCATTTCTACTCCAACTTCCAATTGTGTTTGGCTAACATTTTGCGGTATTGCTTGTGCAATAACGGGCTCTCTTTTGTAACCGTGTTAAAAGAACTACTAAAACCTATTTATTCATTTTGCTTCCTCTGACATGGCATATTAAGCTAATATTATTCATAAAGATATGGATAGCTGAGATGTATGCATGTGGTAGTGTTATTACATATTATTGCAATTGCTATCAGAATTGAGTACATATTGGATTCAAGTGTGAGTAGTGAATCTAGTGAAGTGAGCATTTGTAATCTGTATGTATATGTGTGTATGGTAAAGTGTGGGAGTTAGGATTGTTTTTTCTTCAGTGGGAACTTTTTCCCTTGCTGTGGACCAATGAGACGATGCCTTCCCTTATTCGGTCATCACATCACGGCACTCTTGCTTGCCATGCCATACCATACCATTCCTATCCAGTACACGAAGACGTGCAGTTGGAAGGTTGGAGCAGTCTAAAGCTAAGCATTAACCAGACAGATACTTATACTTACATAGTATACACATCCAGCTTCTATTTTCTATCCCACTAAAACGTAACCGTGTGTACGTTCATTAAACACACGTATATACTTATTAAAAGGGGAACTCTTAACATTTAAGCAAAGAGGTTCAATATAAATGTATTCTTATAAAACTTCTTAAGATATTCTTGTAAGTTAACCTGGATTTGTATGGGACATACTGACTGCTGACTTTATACATACACTTTTACACTTACTTAGGTACGATTGTATGTAAAGGCATGTCTCTTAATATTTAGTTTGGAGTTGGAGTCTATCTTTATCGTGTGTGGAGTGGAGTTAGCTTTCTGTATTGTGTAGTAGTACATAATACATAACATCGCATAACATAACATAAGTAGAACCGTTTTGCTATTGCTGTATGTATGTGCATTTTGAAGAGACTGTGTTACGTTACGTTACTTGCTAGCTAAGCTATCTCAACAACATAACACAACATAACACAACGCAAACTAAATATGAGGGAAGGATGCACAGAAGAAACCAGAGTTTCTAGCCAAAACAGCCTTCAGGCCAGATGAGGATGAGAGAAGCGAGAGTCGGTATTGAAATCTCTTACGAAGCTTCAGCAGCCAGTCAGTCAACTTCCTTTAGCAAGAGAACAAGCTCCAAGGCTCCTTCATCTCACTCCGTATACTGAAATTTGAGTAAAGCAAAGATCCTTGTCCAAGTCTACTCTTGAATCATTCACATCTGTGACTTTTGGTTAAAATTACCAGAAATCTAGTGGGGCAACTCTAATTCGAAGATTAATATTTATTGTTACTTTTCCGGAAATATTTTTTTGGATACTGATATTAGTATTGGGAAGAGTCCTGCATCCGACAAATCCTACGGAGCACATGGTGGCATCATCGAAGATCAAACCTGTGCTCATGCAAACAACTTATACTTAGACCACATCATTCTAAGTAAGCTCTTCAGCTGTTGAACTTATCATAAACTTCTTATGTGTTATAGTGTTGACGTAAATTAATATAGACAGAATATATTGGAAGTTGTATGCATGTAAGCCGAATATAGCAAAGTTGCTATTTATATGATACATATTATGTGAATGGTATAATTTACCATTTATTGGACAAGTAGTCATCAATCAAGTTACAAGTAGCTCTCATTGTGAGCTGAGTTGAGTTTGCAAAGTGACACATCTACTTCATATTATTGGAATCGTGATTTGCTTTAGCAGCGACCTCATCGCAAAAATAACTTCTTTATCAAAGACAGTGTGGTTAATGTGTCAGCATATTGAGTAACAATAAATAATTTGTCCGTATAAGCAATAAAACATGGATATGTGTGTGCCGTGACGTGACGCAATCAAAGTCACTGTTACGACCATTTATGTTATATGGAACAAGTTTTCCTTGTTGGACCTTCTTGGCTTCCCAGTGTAAATGCATTTTTAATTGCCAACACATTTGCATAACGTCTTGGATTTGATTACAAACCTGACATTTGTGTCTTCAACTCACTGCACCTTATACTACATAACGAGTGGCATAATATACTGTATCTACACAGTAAAGGTCTTTCCAAAGAAAGTGAAACCCAGTAACTTAACTTAAGTAATCGGAAATTGTACCGTAATAGTGACATCACATAAAGATATTTTGGGATTTTTGGAATAATTTCAAGTAATCAAGATGTTTTCTGACGGAAATTTGGTTGGCGACGGGTCCTGGGAACTCAGGGTGCTGGTCACTGATATGAATGAAGAGCCAAGGACTTTGAGGGTCAAAGGAGACCTCCACATTGGCGGTGTAATGCTTCAACTCGTGGAGGATCTAGGTAAGCAATTTTTTAAGTTGCTTAAATATACACGAAGCTAGTGACAAACATAGTGTTAATTACAGTATACTTAATAGATTTTCTAATGAACCCATTTTAATTAAAGTTAGGGATTTGTCAAAGCTATAATGACGAACAATTGTCCTGTTAGTTTCTTTAACAATTTTGTAGACAAAAGTTTACTTAAATTGGCTATTGCCTTAGTGTTAACATGTAGGGCCTAATAAAGGTATAATATAGGTGCTTGTACAAGGGTATATATCTGTAATCCAAATACCACTATTTGCAACACGTAAAGTTTTCGATTTAGATGAGAAAATGTTCATTTTTAGAAATGAGAGAAAATGTTTGGGGCTACTTGTTTGTACTATCCGTGCTCAGAGTATTTACTGCTACACTTTTTGGTTCACAAGTTGAGATTTTTGATATACTACTAGCCATAAGTTATAGATTTTAAAGATTTTTGTTGATTTTACGCACAACGCCGGCATAAAGGCCAATATGGACACAAAACAGTGTGCCAATGGATTCTGTGTGCTATATAAATATGCGCACCTACTATTTAAATAATAATATCGTAATTAGTATAATACTATTTGTGATATAGTGCTTGTAAGAACGTAAATCAGTATTAATACATAGCAAAAACAATTAAGTATGCACGTATTCATAAATTACAGTTACTCGTTTGTATTTACAAGTCGCACGTGGACGTGCAGTTATGGAAGATAGGTCACGGAACACATAGAATGTCTTCGTGAGAACACCAGCTACAACTTTTGAGTTAGTATAATGCGAGCAAGATTTGAGATGACATTTAACTTTGCATGTTATATGGCTGTTACAGTACGGAACGGAACATTATTATACGCACGTCTTTTGTGCTAATCCTTTGTTAGAATGCGAGTGGAAAATTATATCATGTAGTTCACACATGTGTCTTTTTGTTAGCGTACCTACGTACTACTATCTATGTGCTAGGTACTTGCCTATCTAAGAGATAATAATTCTCTTTGTATTAATATTATACCGTATTTCATGCGTAAATGCTTTAGGTAGTTATAATAAGTTTAGGCAGTATTAGCTAGCATTAATGTATTAAAGATGAGAGGATGAGTCGTGGAGAGGTATGTCACGGTCTTTGGTCAAGTGGCTACAGCTTGAGCATTATTGCAAAATAGTTTATGCACTACCTGGCAATACCTACATAAATTATTACTTGTAAAATGTATCTTTACTGCAGACTGACGTAGCTAAAATGTTTTGCCCAATATTTCTGCACCTGACCGGAGTTCCGTAAAAATTCAAGCTAATTATTAATTAGCAAATTAACATAGGTACCTATATGTTTATGGAGGCATACATACGTAGTTCATATTCTGGGATGTTTTTGCAAATACTATGTAAATTGCAAATGCATTATTTCGCATTAACAAAAATTCAAAAATTGAAAAGGATTTCCATTCCCCTATTACTGCTATTTTAAATTGTTTTGTTGCCTGGCTAAAGAGATAATACCTGAAGAGAGTAGCGATAAGAAGTGATATTAATCAAACTTGGCTATATGCAAGCATACCTAGGTGTATTCTTGATACTACGCATATTATACTACTTTGACTAGTGTACAAATACCTGTATGTAATCCTGTAACACAGATAATATATTATATCTACTTAAATATACTGATCTGTGTATAATTAAATGTAATTACCTACTTACATAATATTTGTGTAACTGAATGTATATTCCTGGCTCCAGCAGAGTTGTAAAGTGATGTGAGATTCATTACAGATGTTATTATTTTATAGTACAGAGACATGCATGGCATCGCTGTAAAATTTTATCTGAGCAGATATCGCTGCTCCAGTTAAGCTAATGAATGGGATAGTAACCCTTACATTTGTGTTTGTTTAACTCTGGAATGCAACCTAGCTGTTTTTGTTAATGTGTTATTTTATTTTATCTCTCTGTTGTGAGGTTGAGATAATGAGGAGGATAACTTTCCAAGAGTTGGGCTTGGGCACTTTACCATTTACGAAAAACATTGCAAACTTATCTATAGAACTATTTTTCAATAAAAAATACCAATAAAATATGCTCAGCATTAGTGAACAACTACAAGTACATGATGAAGAATAGGGGTGTAGTATTATTATGACTTAAATAGTGTCTGCTAATGTCCCATTAGCATATTTTTAAGCTGTAGTTTGAGCCGTATAATTGAAAGCCCATTTATAATTGCTAAATAGAGTCCACACAATAAAGGCAAGGACCATTCCCTTATTTACGCTGTGCTTACAGTAGAATGGTATGCTTTAGATTGGAATGACAGAGTTAATTCTATTTATTATAGCGTAAATAAACCTTCAAGTAGACTTAACAAATTAGGTCACTACGAATAAACATAAAGCCCCGCAATACCAAGTAAACCTATAGATTCATACTAAAATGTAAACGTAAACTATAGTACATGTAATGTTGCATTAAACTAGCACAAAATGATGCATAAAATTTTAATCAAAGCAATAACGATGCAGTAACCCTATTAAAGTCCCTGTAAATGTTATTATGTTTAAAAAATTAAACTGTTTTAGTATTTTGAGATTTTAATGTCCTTTTATTTGTATTGTTGAAGGTCTACTGTCTATCTACCTACATAATATTGTCGTTGTCGATTTGAGTCAACTTACAAGTTACAACTTTGCCTTGTTCTTGTCCGTAGATCTGTTACTGTTAACTATATTTGTGTGTTCATTGTTTTGTTCTTCTCTGTAAATGGTCAGAGCTGAAGACATGACATGAGTAGCATACTAAGTAACTAACAAGTCACAATGTAACAACGAAAGACATCGAAAAATGTAGAGAGTGGATTTTTGTGATGTGATGTGTTGTGATGTGAGTATGGAAAAGATGAAAACTCCGGCAATGAGGTCTCCACGACCTTCCTAACTACAAGAACCTTGTAGACGTAGCTAGTTATTATATGCATTATGCAACTACCTAATAGTCATTCTAAGAATAATAGCGTCGCAGTTATAAGTATCTCGTATAAACACGCATACAATTACTTCCATAAGGTTAGATATGTACATCATGCATGCACAGAAAGATAAACACATAAGATATGTGTATATAGTGTACTTCAACTTCAACTTCAGTTGTTTAATGTCTATCGTACTAGATATACTAATAATATTAGTGCATAACATACATACTTACAACTTTAAGCAAAGGACGATTGTTATTTATATTGAGTAATGCTTAGCAGACTAGATTTCTTGTGTTACGAAGAAACACCGAACTTAGTACAGATATTAGTATATTATGATATGATGTGTAAAATTCTTGACTTTCTGGAAGATTGTTACGTATATAGAATGTGTATAGTACTGACTAAACTGACTTGAACTATTGTTTGTAAGTTTAATGTACCTACGCTGCACTGACTAAGTACATAAAACAGCAGATTCTTTTATGTTATGAAAGGCAGTGCACTGCATTGCACTTACGAGGACCAGCGCCAGCATCAAGTGATCTTGTGTTACGTTATCAGTATTGTAGGTTATGTTTGTGGTTTCTATGTATTATTGTAGATAGAGTGTAATAGTAATAGTAATAGTATTATGTACTATTTT
Organism: Tomocerus mixtus; assembly: GCA_034694165.1. Taxonomy (NCBI): domain Eukaryota; kingdom Metazoa; phylum Arthropoda; class Collembola; order Entomobryomorpha; family Tomoceridae; genus Tomocerus; species Tomocerus mixtus. Next base: position 5,633 of record JAQFYC010002695.1, on the reverse strand, counting down.
AACTATGCTGTGTTATGTAGTTAATATCAAAAGAGATGTTCGATACGAGAAGTAAATATGTCCTGCCAGGCTAAAGCCAAAGGCTTGGCTCTGCAATATAGTTGAGCAACGGATCCCCTCCTGTTTCGATCTCACTTAGCATCTTCACTAGAAACTGGAGAGTAAACGAGAGATTCGGAATTCCAGACAAGAATCCCTCCATACAGCTACATAGCTTTATATTCAGTTTAGTTAGGCTAGACGAAACTTTCGAGATCGAGCCAAGTGAACTTACATAGTGCAGTCATCCACACCAAGCCAAGCCAGTCCAGGCCAGAAAGACCAATGCAATGCACTTTCATAATTCATTTTCCTCATAAACTAAATTATTGTCTAGTCGAATATGATAGGTACATGTACATATACGTAATATCATGCAAATCTACATAATGTAATAATGGCTATTATATATGTACTATATATAAGTGTCTCAATGTAGTTAATTAATATAAGGAAGTCTTCTTCATACTTTATATAAATAGTACACATAAAGCATCGTATAAGTATAAATATAGTAACACATATTTCTAAATATTACTGTAATAGGTACCTACCTATCATATCTGCTTAATTAATTTTAGTTAAGCCTTGGGTTTCTATAATTGATAATTTAATGTAAGTACCTACAATCAGAAGATAAAGTGCACAGATATTCTTATAGGGTCAGGGGCCACGCCAGGGGTATACAAATAATATATTATGTACTATATTATATTGCAGCGGAATTAGCGGAACCATATATTCATTTAATTATGATTACCCCTCCTCCGTATGTCAGGCCATACCAGCGTAATGTTTTACAAGAAGGGCATGGGCATCTCAAAAGCCCACCATCGTCATAAAGGAATTAGTGAGTGCGAGTGGGACGTTGTAATTCCTCGTTTTGAATACATAACCTCTAATTTTTCATTCCTCGAGTTAGTACAAGTACAATATGAATGTAAAATATAACTGTTCTTTACCCATTACACACATTACATGTAACTTGTACAATACATTTTGTCTAGTTTCATAATTTACTATTTAAATAGTGGGAACTTATAAGTATATACGTTACACATATATATAATGGTGAATTATGTGTGGTAAGTTGTGTAAATGTAAAAAATCCCGACATACTAAAGTAGGTCCTACGAATACAATTTTTCTACTGGGAGTTCTGCACTGAACTGAATATTGTACTTCTTGGTCTTAGTCTTAACTCAAAACACATCTATGTGGTTTCTTTGGTTTCAAGTTCTGCATCTAAATCGGTTAAAAAGTTTTCAATATGTTCAATAACTATATTTCAGTAGGCAGGGTACAGTTGCTCTCGTTTTGAAATACACACCATAGTATGCCTTCTACTATGATGGCTAAGTAAGTCACCTAATATCCAATCCAAGGATAAGTAAACAGCTAGCTCGAACTGGTTTACTCATATTTATCTCTCTAACCAAAATATAAGCCGAGAGTTAAACTTAACCAGTGTTATTTATTGACAGCCTCAATGCTCCTTTTCCTGGCTTGGCTTGGCTGTTCTAGAGTTCTTTTTGGTTTACTGTCAAATGTGTGGCTACGTAATCACGTTATGTTATGTCCTGGCCCTGCCTGGGAAGTAAATGTATCTCACTAACTATGTAAGTAAGATAGTACAACAGCTTTATGGTACATACTAAATATAAATGTATTTATTTACCTATAGCTAAAGCTTCCTCGAGTATTTCTTACACAATATTTAAGGCTAGTGTGTTAGTTAAGTTGTAGGATGTAGGAAACAAGGCAACATTCTGCATAAAATGTATGCCAGCTTCGACTGATTAAAATAGTTACGTCACAAAGTCACAGCCACAATGTTTTGCTTCACAGGATTCCTCCATTCTTTTTACACGACATTATATTACAGAAAAGTAGAGTGTCCTATCTTATCCAAGGTATTTCCTATCATCCAATTTACTTTTATTTCTTCTTACATTATACAATACTATACATATACAGTGCAATCTATGTTACTACAACACATCACAAGGTGAGTGCAGCTCAGTCCATTGACAGTTTGACTTTGTATGCATTGCGGCGTAGTTTTCCTTACATAATTATCTGACCGGTCGCCTCTCATACTTTCTGTATTACAATACAAGGAGTAATACCTTTCGTTAAGTTAGCAAGTTTGCGATAAGAATAAAAGTATACGTGCTGCATAGTAGCAATGTCAAGGTACATATTACATACATTAGGTAAGGTGACAAATAGGCCATTTTTATTTGCTTTTCTTTATAGCCTTGGTAGCCTTATTCTTATAGTCATAAGTATAATAGTACAAGAATTAAGTAAGAAGTTCAATTAAGTATAACGTAATACATTTAAAACAACAATACCCTGTCGCATGATAGTGCATATACCTAATACACTACATAGTATATGTACTGCAGTGTAGATTTCTGTGGGCTTTAGTCTGTCTGGAAATTATCTATGCATGTTTTACATAATATAAATTCTCAGATGTAATATAGCTATGTATAGGGCTATTAATTGATTTTATGGAAAAATGTTCCGCAACAGTAGAAGCGGCATCGTCCCATTAATTTTCTTGTATTATTCAACAGTAAAGAACCTCAGTCCTGAATTGAATCTCTTAACTCGACTGCGACTGGAGTCAGACCATATTCAGAGTGCAGTCAAGTCAGATAGTCAGACTACTATCTAAGAGTGCTTATAAATGTTTGTATCCGAGAATGTTATGTATTATGTGTCGTCTCGTCTTTGTAGCAAGACAGAACCCACTTACTTCCCTCATGCATAATCAAAATCGATGCTAAGTAAATGCTTGTTATATTTTAACAACGAAAGTTATACAATATACTCGAGTTATACAGTGCGTTGCATATGTACGGGGTATCTCTCCGTTTCTGTTCACATGTATACATAGTTAGTACTGAAATAATCTCCAGTAGAAAATTATATTTTGCCAACCCTGTTCTGTTTAGTTATTTTACTTTTAGTGAAGCAGTATAATACTCATGAATGTGGAAGACGCAGTGCTTATAACATCGCATCGGCAGGTTTAGGTATCAAGTAATAGTAGATTCATCTAATTCTATCTGACTTTCAACGAGGAAGCTGACATTGTATGTACTATGTAGATGTACTGTAGGGCGGCTTGGGTATAATATAAATGCATTTAGTATCACAGCGCTGAATTCGGCTCAGTACACCAAAAGAACTTTAGTTCGTATATAGGTAGGTAGAAAATAAATTTATTGCTCTTGGTGTTAGAAGGGATAGGGCATGATTAATACCAACTGACTAACTTTCTGCTATCTACCTAACTTTTACAAGATACCATTTCGCAATGTCGGTAAGGTATCCTGAATGTCAGTGCATTACAAAGAGAGTTTCCGTCTTTTACGATGCTCTAAGTCTACATAATAAAGAATCGGCTGGGTAAAATAAAATACATACAGATAAGACTATCTTGCTCATTATGCCTACTTACTTTTATTGTTCCATGCTCCAGAAATCTGTGCAACATTCATAGATACTTCTTTATACGGATTTATTTCACCGTTTGAAATCTAGTTTAAGCACTATGTTTGATATTATTTTACTCAAAATGCGGACATGTTTGTATGTAAACAGCATTTATTGCAAAATTGCAATCAATCAGTATAATTTTGTACTTACGATTTACGATAAGTATTTTTGCATCAGAGAATTCCAGATTTTATTTTATGATGTAGTTGTAATATGAATAGAGAGAAAAACTGCTTTTAGATAATAGAATATCTACTCGTTTGCAAACGCCTTTGAGCTGACTGTTTAATTGACCTCTTGCTGTGATCTTGATAGGATTATTATGCTTCTCGATTTTTTGCATGTCTAAATGATTATTTTATGAATTAAGTAAAAGTGTAATGTATTCTAATGTTTTACTACCTGTTTACTTGTGCACTTTGCATTTATTTACTATGCGATTAATGCAAAGTGTTTATAAAGATGACTTGCAAAGTCAGTGACTCTACTCCCTTAATATTAAAACAAGAGTTTGTTGAAGATGCTGTTGCTAATTAAGTCTATAAACTTCTAAATGTACAATTAGCATAATAACGTAACGTAGGTAAATATTTTTCAGACAAGGCTATTGTTCTCCACTTCTTACAGAGAATTCACCAACACTACTTGCAATATACATACTATACAGTATTAGTATTCTATCTTGTGCAGTAATCTTCCAAGAATTGTTGATGCAGTAATGTTCAAAAGCAGTATAATTTGCATAATATGCTGTCTAGGTACATGTACATATTGTCTGGAAACTAGGATCTGCATTTGAGTTTGAGTACATTATTATTTTGTGGGTTGCAAAAATGGATATGAATAAAGTTTAAAAATACTCGTATCTAATCTCAGCTCATCATCTGTAAATACGAGACTTTAAAAAACATATTATTGTTATATTATGCAACAGCTGCAGTTTATTTTGGCGATGATGCAACGTTAAATCGTTGAGAGACATTTGAGTTAAAACTTTATACCTACAGATAGCTGGGTGCTATATTACCGACAATGTTTCACTGCAGACCAGACCAGGTCTTTTTGCACATGTAATACATAGCACTTAAATATATCAGTATAAGGATTCTGCACATACCAAATTGTTTGAAAATTTTACTTGGTTGCAGATGGTGTGTGTCTACTCTACATTCTTTTAAAACAGGTCATAAAAAATATGCACATTTGGGTTCGTGTACATTTGTACTAATCGTAAATGGGTTTCCTGAGAATCTCCTATTACTTAAAGGAAGAAATGCAGCAAAATCTAAAATAATCATTGCATGCTTAATCTGTGTAAACCAATTGTGTTTAAAGCTTAAAGTTTAAAGCCTGAGGAGTTTACAAAAGGAATGTTTTCGTGTAGAGTACATACTAAAGGATTCAGAGTTGCAATTCGCAAGTTTATCTTTTAGGCGGAGAATTTTACTGTACTCTAATCCCATACGTATAGGTACATGTAGTTATATAATATTCAATGCATTTTCATCTTGCATTTCGCGAAGTGTAAAACAAGGTAAAGGTTTTTGTGCGGATGGATGAGATCAGTGCGATAGAATGAGCTAACCAAACCAGCCCTGAGCTTTGTTTGAGATTTCTAGCTTTAATTAAGGAATTGGCAGCTACGCAAGCAAGCAAGGTTGAAAGAAAGAAAGAAAATTATGTTGATCTGACTTTGGCGTGGCCAGGCAACTCCAAGACTCCTAACGATACGAATGAACATCATACCATCTTTTGATTCTCTAATAACCAACTTTAATCAACTCTTTGGCGAATTGTGCAATTTGCATGAAAGTTATGACATGGTGTGATATTTTATTGTATCATTATATTGTTAAGCCTCCTTTGTGAGCGTTTTAACTCGCTGAACATTACAATAGAAAAAAATGCTGGTACATGCACGACCATATCATACCATAAAGAAACAATACCAGCATTACACATTAGAAGTGTACCTAAGGTACATAAAATATAAATTCATTTTTATTGGAGTACCACTACATATTCTATTGTGTGGCCATTACGCAAAAGATGTTTTGCGATATTATGTTTTTAGTTTTGGA
>JAQFYC010002694.1:0-24171 GCA_034694165.1 Tomocerus mixtus | reverse complement strand
GAATAATAATAAAACATCAGCATATCATAGCATCCCCTTTTCACTGACGCTGACGGTGCCTATGCAAAATATTGCATAACCGTAGGTCCGCATTCATAAGTATTACATAGCACAATAATTCATACTTCATCCATCAGCTCGGTAGAATACATATTCTGTATGTGTGTACGTAAAAGGATGAATACATTCCTCCACAGTGCATGTAAGTATATATTTTGGAAGTCAAAGTCCGCAAATTCGATTTGATATGAAATGAAACTGTTGTGTGTATTGTATTGTATACGTATGGAATGATTTATGAAGTTGAATGTTCATTCTGTTGTGTCTGGGTTGGTTTAATAATATTTCTACAACTATGCTTACCGATACTTGCATACCATACTATAAGACACACATACATACATGTAACGGAGCTTCGTTGTGTTTTCTATTGTTGTTTAGTAAAATAGTATTAGTAGGTTAGGGGTACGTAGAGTTTGCAGATGTAAAGAGGAAACCCGAAAAGGAGATGAAATATACTTATCTCTCTTGCATTATTCGTTGGACGGGGAAGGGAAAGCCAAATCCAAAACGAAAACGAAAGTGAAGGAGGAAGGGAACAAGGCGATCCAATCCAATCCGCAATAGTCGCCATGCAGTACAGTAAGGCATAAGTACAGATATGCAGTAACATAATATTATATACATACATTCATAGGGAGACCATTGTATATACATTGTATAGAACAGGATTTAAGTAAAAAGCATGGCCTACTTAACACTTTCTCTTACACTTAACACACATACTACACTCTTCGACTAACTTACATTTATGTATGTGTAACACATTTCCTATACATGCGTTACGTACATGTACCTATTTATTATTATTCGTTTATCGTTATTATTTTGTATAGTATTATATTCTACTCGTATAGTCTAGACAGATCCAAACCAGGACAGATAACGGAATGTGGGAAATGGAGTATTGTAAGGCAGGTAGTGTACTTATGTAAGTATGTGGTGTACACACACACACACAGTAGGAAGAAGGTAAAGGGTAGATGAGCAGATGTATAAAAGATGTGCGTTGTCTTGTCTGTGTGTTAGGAGCTATAAATACATTATGTATTAGTTATGCGAGTAGCAGGCAATATTCTCTTGTGCTCAGTTTAGTTCACAGCAACTTCCTTACTCACTCCCTTGCCTTCCTTCTAGTACATATAACTACAGTTCAGTTAAGTTCAAATTCACATATGACGCCAAGTAATACTAGTAATGCAATTCCGTTGCCGCCTGCTGACAGACCCTAGCCATCCAGCTGCAATCCTATTTCCTATGATTCCTGTTGTCTTCCCTTTCTCTTCTGTGGTTTGGTTTGGTTTGGCTAAGCTTCTGTCTTGCCTTCTCATGCCATGCCAGCCAAGGCATGCCAACGCCAAGCCATCCTTTATATGGCATCTATGTTTCTTTGCAATGTCCATTATTTTATGTATTGTTAAAGCATGAGAATTATTATCTCCTCAAAATGTATTTACACACTTTCACCATATACTTTCTCTTCCCCTTACGTCACTACTTACTTATATTCTCATAATATTGAATGTAGAGGGAAAACACAGACGCTATTCTATTACTTTGGGGTTATATAAAATGCACATTCTTATTTGTCTTGAAATATGTACAACCAATGATCGATGAAACTTATACATGCTGCGCTAACAAGACTTTTAACAAAATGCTTTCTATTTACAAATTGCATGTTAAAAGAATGGATACATTACCATTGTGAACACAAGATACATCCCCCGGTGTTATTAACCAAGGAAATTAAAGGGCACACATTCTTAATTAAGTCAAAGACACATCTGTACATAAATAACACATATTAATCGTGAATCTTTATGTTTAGTTAATTTCTATGAATTATCCAGGAGTATAGCTGCTATGAATTTTCTAATGATTTTTTGTAGAGGCTTTGGGAGTGGGAGAAGGATGTGCATTTTGTAAAACCCTGTGAATGGTTGTGTGGTGTGAGATATTTAGGATGATTATTTTATAAGTTTGGTATGTTACTCACTGAGTGTTGCGGGAAAGTTGATGTATGGAAGTGAGCAACGGCAAGGCGTCAAAATGCGGGCTTATCAAATCTACTCTAGCCAATTGCAGCGGAAAAGTATTCTATCACTAAAGTACATTCCGGCGGTTTCTTCTGTATAGTTTATACGCGAAGGTATTTCTACTTTGCCAAAATATATTTGTACAAGTAAGTAGTATAAGAGCTTAAGTATTCAGGTATAGCAATATACTAGGTACGCAGTATACAACAGATAAAATTAATGGAGAATCAGACGACAAGTTTAAGAGTCTGTATAGATATATGTATGCACATCCATGAGTTGAAGCTATAGGCACAAATAGTGGGAGAGCAGACTAGAAAATGTTTTATTGCTGACCATCCACTTACTTACCTACGCTGATGATTTCCTTGTTTATCTTTAGGAACGATAAATGCAATCGACGCGGGTTGTTTATTTCATTGACTAAATAAATGGGTAGAGAGTGTGTTTGGGTCTTCTCTGTTTTGTAGGCGCTGCACCAAACTGTGTGAGTGAGTGAAGTGAACGAGTTAACTACTGTTTCCAACAACTTTGAACCATAGCGTCGTTATTCATTAAAACTGTACTATTAGTATATGCTTCCCTATTACTCCCGCTCCCATACTATATGCGATCTACTAAACTACCCTTATCCCGGATTTAAACTATTGTGCTCTGAAATTATATTACTATTGGCACTGGATAAAGAGTAAACTAAATCATATATCATGAAAGAACACTACATAAATTACGTCAAAAGATAATGTAATTATTTCGTTCATTCTTCATGCATAAATATATCCATTTCCTCATAAATAGCTACAAATATAGAATTCATTTTTAGCTAATAATAATGGTTTCGGTATTTCCTACTTCCCACCCCAAAAAGTTTGGACATTCGGGATGATCGGGAAAGTTCCCAAGAGAATTGGGGAGGTTATGATTAACATTACATGTATTATAACTTTCCCACTTTTGCGCTACAAAATGAACCATCCCGAACGGAAAAGTTGCGAATGTTCCCAGGTGGGACTATTCCACCCGAAACCATGCTAATAAGCATTTTATCTACTACGTAAGCACTAAGTAGATAAAATTTAAGTTATAGCCATGTAGACAGAGGAGATTCACTTTTGTGAAAATCTAGTTTAGATTTTAAAGGGATTTTGTCTTTCACTTTAGAAAGTAGTTCCAGTGACTGTGATTTTAAATTGTGTTAGTAAATAATGTAGAAAAAGCTCCCGTACATATAAGTATGTAGCATGTTATGTTATTTTATGTAGAGGGAAAGGAGTAGTTATAAATGTGTTTTATTGCCCATAGAACAGAACCTTGTAGCTTGTACAGCAGTACAGATACAGTTTGTACTGTAATAAGAGTAAAAGAGTGATACAGAAAAGGAAAACAAATAAATTAAAGTTAGTTATTTAGTGTTCACTATGGTTTGTCATTTGCGCATTATATTTATTGAGGATAATGGTATTATAGCAGCTTTTTTAGCTCACACTCTGATTTATTTTATGTTTGGATGATCTAATGCATTCTCACTGCACTTTTGTACACGGGAATCGCTCGGGGAACATTAAACTAGTGAAGAATGTAGTAATGTATAAATGTATATCTATATGTGTTTTATGGAGACGAACTCAACTCACCTACTTTGCTTTATACAAAAGAGAAAGAACTATTATACAGATACATATATTACGTACATTGCTCATACTTACAGATACATACTTACATATATCTAACTAATGGTAAGTTGTAAATAGTAAGTCTATTTTATTATTTTCTAAGTTAGTGTGTGTACTGTAGGGAAGCCAAGCCAATCCAGTTATAGTCTGTAAGTAGTAAGTAGTAAGTATAAATAAAATGGGATAATGTTAAATGGAGCAAGAGACCCGTAACCTAATGTAAGTAGCAAGTTTACTCATTCTCATTCTCCTCCTCATAAAATCCATGTGTCGCTCGTTTTTATTGTATCTCCTTCCCTGCCACTCAGTTCAGTTCACTTCTGCCGACTCCGCAATGTAAAATACCTACAGCCTTAGCCTTACTTACTTTCTCCCTCACTATCTCCTGTATCAACATGTACTAAGGTAAAGTAGACTACATAGAGTTCCAGTCACCCAATGTGACGACTTATGTATGTGCCTATAAACATGAGACATGTAATGTAACCAATCCTATCACATTCCCCTTGCTTTTTACTTTTACTCTACTAACATACATATTCTACACAGATACTAAACTATGTATTACTTATGATATGCATCATTCTCTCTATAGGAATCTAATGTCGAGGTATTATGTTTTACAAACGTATACATACGTTAGAGGATGAAAGCAGTAGTTGTAAAGTGAAAGATCCAATGTAGTAAACTAATGTAATGCAACCTACGTACATAGGTAGTTTCACAACAGGAGCAAGTATAAGTACACACACAGTTAGTAAGTACCTAACCATAAAGTTCTACCTATGCCAGGACAGAACGCACATAAAATATATGTAAACTAATCTGTATTTAGGTAGTGTGCAAATTCACATACCCTGGAGACAACAAGTATTTAATGTCTCCGTACAATCTCTTCCCTCTCCCGACATTTTATACTTCATACCCTACTCGAATTACATTCTAGATTTTATACTCACACATTTCCTTAGAGATTGTTAATTCCCAATTAATACATACTTTAGACTCGCTGATAATTACGTAGTTCCTTCAGTAAGCGCAATCTTTATTGGCACCTTAATTTACACAGAAAATATGGGCTTAAAATGAAAATATGCTTACGAAAGTTTCAAATTGTATTGTAATGTTGAAAGTGAAATCAAATTATCTCAAATTAATTTGGCTCAATTTTTCTAACGGAGAAAATACACTATAAATATTTAAAGGCACTGTAGGACAAAGGTATGCCTTTAAGTTTGTACTAACACAAGTTATGCTTGCAAAAGACTATTTGCAAATTCTGTATTGGTTTGTATCTTTAAAATTGATATTGAGATATATGCATATAAGCTGGTGAATATACAAATAGAAATACACATCTTGTGGTTTGGGCTGTTATTTAAATCTTGCTCGTGGAATATCTCAAAAGTAAAAAATTCAGGATGCGTACGACTGTAATAGAAAAAGTTTTTACAGATGGATAGTAAATAGGAAAGTCGGTGACTCTTCTGAAGTGAAGACGGTGGCTGAACCCAACTCGTCAGTCAGAATAGAGCAGAACTCAGAAATAGTCTAACGTAAGTAATACTGCTAGTACACTAGTACAGTAAGAAGTAAGGAGAAAGTGAAAGAATGTCGGAAGAAGGTTTTGCCTTAACTAAACTAGTTGGTTGGCTTGGCTTGGCTCATAGCATACAATTTTCCTGTTAGCATCTGACGTCCTTATCAGTATCCATTTATGCGTGTCCCAATTCCAATAACAAGACAGCAGGTTAACAAGAGTGACTTGGCTTTAGGTGGTGTAGGATGCCTTGGCTTGGCTTAACTTGCCCTTCCTGGCCTGGCCTGGTCTGGCTCCTGTCATGTAGCAATGTACCTTTTCATTCACAACCAACATAACAGCCAAACAAAATCAGCTAAACTTCTAAAGGAGGAACAATGCCTTCAGTTGGCTTTGGCTTTGGCAGAGCCTATGTCTATACAATGCAATGGGAAGCGATGTCATGTCATGACATGGAACTGCACTGTGGGGATGTATGTTCACGTTTGTAGAACTATCTTTACACTGCACACACCCTGCTTTCTCTGTTCTGCACTACTTAAATATGTTCTGTCATTTCTTGTCCTCCTTAGCCTAAAGGACTTTCCCTCGACTTGGTTTGACTTGCCTTTCACTTCATTTCACTTTCACATACCTACTTTGTATATAACTTTACCTACAGTAGTAAAACACACTAAAGAGAAAGGGCGGATGGATGATGCATACATAATGAATAGTAGGTAGGAGAAAGCCATCCACAAAACACACACTGTGAGCTGCAGTTTCAATTAAAGTACCTACTAAAATAAAGGAGAACAAACACTACGTGGTGACACACTTGGAGAGTCTCGACTTTTAACTTAAATAAACACACTGCAATGCAACTGAGAACATACATTTTGTAGAAAGCATTTATTATGTTATACGTTATAAATATAATGTACATTATTCGAAAGATAGCTGAGAAATAACAAAATCTGTAGGATATGTAGCATATTATAACAAGAAGATCTTATTGCGAAATAGTTGCAGTATAGTACATGATACGTTGTACACTTCCTACACTACTGTCCATAGTTAAGGAAACCTGACTTTAAATAAGTTTTCTCTTTTTTTCAATTTTCCATGCATTTGGATTGTTTAACAATAGGTGTGAGAAACATATGTATTTCATACTGTTTTCTTTGTGGTTCTTTAATTATGGAGTGCACTGTAGAAAGTAATAAAGCCATTTTCCTTCTTATAGGTGTTTTATGTTATGTGTGGGTTTAGTTTTACCTTTAGTAGGTAATTCACGGGTGAACCTTAGATGAGATACATATGTATAGCTACATAATACATTGGTTTGTTCTATGATGTGATCTGAGTTGGACGTTAGCTTTCTACTCAATTGGACTGCTAAACCAAATTCAGAATCCCTTGGATAGATTCACCCTAGTATTCTACACATAAGTATATGCATTTTGTAGATGCCAAAAACCTCACAATCCATTTCTCCACCGTGTTATCTGTATGCCTACTATATATAGTAAACTGATGTATATGTACTGTATGGCTAACCAAAGCAAATGCAGAGTAAAAGTACAATGCCCGTAATTCCATGCAAAGCAAGTGCCAAGTTTCTCCATTCACCCATGACATGAGTTACACATATGGAAGGCAACATTACTTTTTACTTTCTCCCCTTTTCTATCGATACTTTACTGCGGCTGGGACCCTCTCCCTAGGAATCCTTCTCTCGCTTCTTCCCATAAAGTAATATCTCTTTCTAAACACTTTATTCGTTGTGGTCTTATAAATTTTTTTATGTGTATTTGTTTTTTGACAAAAGGTTTTCCAAAACGACATTCTATCTGACAACCTCAATTTTTTTAGCCATTTCTTTACTTCCTTGTGCTGTACTGTTCTGTACAGGCTGCGAAAGCGATACTATATATATGGATGCTGTGCAGTCTATCTATCAGTATCAGTTGAAAATAGTTTCCAGGAGACACGGAATGGCTAGGTTCATAAATACGTGCAGACGTATCTAAAATACATAGCTCATATAAGGTAGAAACAGAAGCAATAAGAAAGTAGGCTCTATAGAGTTTTTATTATGATTCTTATCAGCCTGTGTGACAAGAGAAGAAATAAATATCCTTTGCGGATAACTAGTTTGGCATATTGTTCTAGAAAAATGTCATCAATGTTCTTAGGGTCTATGTAAATAAATTCACATGACCTTTACTAAAGTAGCTAACGTTCAAAGAAACCTATTCTAGCGGAGAATTAGCAATATCGAGAAATATATGTTGTGACATTAACAATGTGAAATTGCTGTTTTGCCACAACAATTGCACACAGTATGGTATACTGTAGAGTATGCGATATTTATGGTGCTTTGGTAGGTATCTCTACAATATCAGCTAATTGCAAGTTTTATAATACGTAAGCGCTAGCATAACTAAAATTCACAAAGATACAATAAAGTATAGTACACAAACAATGTTTATCATTGTACGCCATTCGTGGAAACAATCTAGCCCTACTAATCCTATATAGCAATTTGTTAATTCTAAAATTTACAGACATGGCACTGAAATATTAAATATTGAAATTGTACAGCATTACCACAAAACTGGTAATGAACTTTACTTAACTTGTGCAATATATTATATTAGGCCTATTAGTAGGTCTTGCCACAAAAGTAGATTACAGATTTAAACCTGAGAGTTGTATCAATTTGAGATTGTGCCCAGTTTCCCATTAGATTATCTTTAGCGAAATAAATAGGAACTTCTACTTTAACGTTCACATAAATGTAATTTCATACCATAACTTTACAAAAACAGTTTTTTACTTTTTTGGGAACCTTTTAAACTTTTGTTTACGCTCTATTTTCATTGCTTGTCTAGAACATCATATGTGTGGGTGTGTAACTGTAACCACTACCAGACAAGACTTTATTATGAACTATGTATCTGTAGGTAGCTAAATACATGCCTCAGCTGAACTCATTTGTGCTCCATGTAGTAAAAACGCAACTAGGGATCTTCAAAGAGAAAGTTATATAAAGAAGAAGTCAAAGGAAAAGTTAGGGAAAGCAGAGAGAGACACAAAACTATGAACATCCATTATCAAGAATTAACCAATTTATAGTGCGTGTCTATCTTTTTAAATTGAGGTGACCAAGTTAGTTTAGTTAGATTGGCCTAAGACCACACATACTGCATTTATATAAGGGGAACTAGATCCAAAAACTTTTTCAGCAAACTTCCAGAGGAAGAAGCAGAATAGCAAATTGCGTTGCCTTGTTTTTCTGTTATGTAGTTCAATAACTACTACTAGTATGTAATAGCAGAGATACACTTACACTAATATGTCTATCTTAGAGATAACATTAATCCTACATGTAATGGAAGTATTTTAGCATCCAGGCAAGGTAAGTAAATGACTATCAAAAGAAACAGAACACTAACAATGTAACGTAACTATTGGAAAACAAATAGATACATTAGTATATCTATACCCACATGCATACAGACTACAAACTATGTAGACTAAATAAGTTGTCTTACTGTTTTGGCTAACGTAACGTAAACGTAAACCTAACTCTTCAGGTCTGTCTGTCTGGCTCTAACTCCTATGCTGGTCTGGTGCTAAACTCAATTGTGAAGGTTGGGGAGACGGAGGAAAGTGTGAAAGGACAGCCAAGTTGAAGTTAGTGGAGAACACTTTCGCCAAGAGTTTCTTAACTTAGCTTAAGTTAACTTAGTCCACGTAAACTCAACTTAAGCAAGAGATAATGCAATATAAAGTTGAAAACATCACATCACTCCGTTGTGTTACTCTTACTTCACTTTGGCTACCTTCTTAGACCCTGCTCAAGCTACCAATTTTAATATAATGTATTATTATAGCAGTATCCTTATTGCATGGAAAAAATAAATATTGCACACATGAACCTTTTCAATCGAATTTCGCCTCCAGATTTATGCAGAAGTATTTCTTTTACTACAACTTTTACTTTTCTCTGTTGTTTGTGCCATTATATTCCTGTACACAGTACAGTTAACAATATTATTAGAAAAATAATTATTTATCGTACTATTTATTTCTTGTATTTTTGCCCCCCACAAGAAAGATTTTATTGTCATTTCTGTAAAGGATAGTTAAATTGTTTAGGCAAAAACTAGTACTATTTGAGTAACTATATTTTTATGCACTACTACTAGTACAAGTAAAATTGAAGAAAAATAAAATGGAATGGTTATTTTTGGCAATGGGAGTACCTGCCTACTAATATTCTTCACTTGTGGTTGTTCTATTCTTCCGACTCCCGACTAATACTGTATGTAGTAGTAACTTAAGTATGTATGACTGTCTTTGTATGAACAAAGGAATTCTTTTTCGTTTATTGTGAAAAGTTGCAATTTCACTCGAGAATAACAACACTTAGGTTAGGGAAAGTTTTTGCAATTCACCTCTAAGTACACTTTATTTTTGGGGAAAGTGTTTTCACTTTCGGTAAACAGAAGGCTTTTGCTGTCGCAATTCTATTCTGCTAAATCCTGTATTTGTATTTGTGTTTGGTGTTATAAAATGTTATGAAGGTATTCTTTGGTTGAGTAAAGTAGCTTTATGTATCATTATGTTATGTTATGTCTGTCTGTTTCCATACTTTTTCCGTAACTACCTTCAGAAACGTACATAAGTAAGTAAAATAAGAGAAAAAACAAATATAAAGATTATTTTTCTTGCGAAAGTGTTTCGTTAGTTATTTCGCTTGTGTACACAAATAAGATTTAGAGGCAGGGTGAGCATTCACTTTTTAGTATAAGCGGAAACACTGTAGACTATGTACACAGGAAATCACTATGCTAACCTATAACTCTTTCAATTCTACTTATCCTTACGTTACAAGTCTCAGAAGTGCTAACAAACATATAAGTTAAGTATAATACAAGTAAGAACAACAACACTATATTGAATATGGGACAAAAGTCAGCCAACGAGAATGGAGCAACGGATGCTTATAAATTATGCTAGTCAAGAAAGTAAACATTCCCCTTCCTTTCACTTCACTTTCACTTTAAATCAAAATGGACAAAAACCCAAAGCTACAAAAGCTACGTAGGATATATAATTAATCAGTACATATACTCCTTAAAATTAATAGTTACTTTAAATTAAACAGGAAATTATAAATAGATGTTTGTTCCACATGCCAAAATAAGTATGCACTCGTTTGCACTATGCATGGACGTATCTTTCTTGAGGAGACAATATATTACTCCCTTCTGGGGTAAATTGGGTAATATATAAGTAAGAGCAATTTTAGTTCATATATTTAGGATGTGTATGTACATACATTGTCAGGTAATGTTAGTGCGTGTCGCCTGGAAGTAGGGAGATAGCTTTTGGGCAATCTCCTATTCCAGATTGCCTTCCTCAAGTCAAGCATGCATAAGGCGTAGCTAATGTAATGTAATATAATGTAATAATGCAGTGTTTCTTCAAGATGATAAATTTTCACCCGCAGTTTCAGTTTCTCTCTCATATGACATGCCAAGTGTGTCATTTATTATTCAAAATGTAGGAAGTATGGATGGTTTGACACTATAGGTACTTATGTATTTTCTTTATATTGTAGAATATAAAGTAAAATATATTTCCCCAAGTTTATATTGAAGTAGTAGTTCAACGACATCGCATCAGGGTCCTCCCTGTCCTGTTGGAATTCTGTATTGTACTTGTACACTTGACTCTCCAGTATTCTTCCTCATCACATTCCTTTATGTACATACATACCTACTAAGTCTTCTCGGTTATGTAAGGTATGCGGATGGCGGAAGAGAAAGTGACTACATACATAAATGAATTCATATAGTAAATACATACAGCAAGATCACCCTCTTTTGTAGCATAGTATGTCAGTAAGTAGGTATGTGAGCAATTTTGCTGGTGAAAGTATAATCACCATTCACTCAGTTCCCTCTAGAAAATCTACTCACTCAGATATAGACATCACATCACATCATCATGATCACGATGACACGAACTTAAGTGAATGAGTGAGTGAGCTATGTAGTTATGGAGAAAGCGAGAGAGTTGATCGAGTGAAGATAACCCGGCCAACTTCCTTTAACTTTCCAAATGCACCAAAAACGGTATTGAGAAAAGTTATACGAGATAGCATCTCTTCGGAACAGAAATTGTGCATCCTGGTAAGGTCTAGTCCAAAATTCCTTGGCCTGGCCTGGCCTGGCCTGGCCTGACATGGCTTTCCCTTCTTGTTTCTTAATCTCTTTATCCTTAATAAACTTTAAATTATCAAATTCCTTTGATTTTTGAATTTAATAGGAAGGATCCTCATCTTCATGATTTTCGATTAGTTTTACTTTCTCCAAAAATACGGAGCACTATCTAATGCACCTTTTTAAAATTCATTGCAAACCTTTCCCTTATAAATATTCGGAGAAAGAAATGTTTTTGGATTGGCTCTAGCATACGCTAAGCTAAGCTTTGAAATAAGCTTTTCGAGTCTAGCTCTTTCACAAGTTTATTTGTATGTGGGAAGGGAAATGGGTGAATCGAGTTCCCCGTTTAATGTAGAATTTAGAATAATAGTCGGGCTAAGGCATGCTACACCAGCTGTATATAACTTATATAGTACTTATAGTTTTCCAACGCCAAGCCAAGCCAGAGGAGAAACTCCACTTGTAATCGGATAATCTAAATGGCTGTTCAGAAGTGGATGGCTAGATAAGCTCTTAAGAAAACATGGAGAAAGCTAGGGAAAGCTACTATATACGTATTACCTACTCAAACTCAATACTTATAAAGGAATGCCTATTCTATCTGCATAGTACATCTGCATTTTCTATTAATATCCAAGAAATCTCCCTACCACATAGTAGTTAAAGATACTTCAAAGAGAAGTCAACATAAGGGAGGGAAGTTCATGGGAAAGTATAAGTAGGAAAGACAGACACCTATATTTACGAGGCAAGATTATTAGTCGCTCACTGCTTATAGTCAAGTTCAAGAATGAGGTTAGTATAACGCGGTTTCTTCGGGAGCCAACTCTTATAAAATATTATGGCATGTCAACTCCAGTAGTTTACTTTACTCCTTATACAGTTAGTTAGTGAGTGCCCTCTTTTACTCCTACTCCTTTCAGTGCTTTCACTACCCTATATTCCAGTTGTAGTAGTAGTAATACAAATAGTAGTGAAAGTGAACCATGTGCCGCCGTCCGCGTCCGTTCCTGGCCTGCCCTGCCTGCCTCTTCTAATATTATGTTATGTTATGATCATGGGTGGCTAAGTGTACTAGAATCAACGAGCTCATTCATTATTACATAAATAAACCCTTTTTGTCGACTATTCAGTTATCTAACCGATGTAGCTCACAAACTTCAAAGTACGTTATATAGTCACTTATTACAATAGTAATGTAACTCAACTTTTTCTCACCACTGCACTGCTATACTCAGAAACTGTGAAATTTATTACAAATACGTTATGTATGCGTATGTTTGGCAGTTACGCATTTTGAATAACACATTTACAATTTTACATATTTTAACTATCCATATTAATATTAATATAGTTCTCTCTGGGGCAGGGCAACATTTGTAAATTTAACTGAAATGCTAAGTTTAAGCAAACACCCAAGTAATTGTAAGTAATATAACCGTTTGTTACACTTACACACACATTTCAAACTTTTCAATTGTTCCATGAAAATTATAATAAAGTATTTAATTTCTGGCACCGAGTTTACCTGAACTTATAACTTCAATATAATAATTCAACCATAATATTTAAACAACAGAATTAAATATGCTCAATAATAATAAGTAAATAAAAAGTCAATGTGTACTAATAATATTTACATGTATGCTATAAAATGATATACAGATATATATATATTATATTATATCCAAAAGGTGCCATAAGTTTATAACTGTACGGTACTATAAACAAAATTGTGTAAAGAAAGGCTACAGTACAGTGTATTTATTGGAGATATATTTAGCACAGAAAATATCTACAAGAAACTTTGTAAAAAAATAAGGCCAAGTCAAAGTTGTAAGAGTTTCTGTCAGTATTAAAGTAATAAGGAAGAGGGTCTTTCCAAAGAAAATAACTGTAATTTCCTTCTTGGCTATATACGCAATATAGCTTTTGTATGTTCCAAAGCATGAACTGGTACTACAGATAAACAGGATACACACATTGCGTATATTTTATGCGGAAAAAGTTTCCCTAACAATTTCTCAAAATAGGTCTAACCAATTTTCTTACGCGTGTGTAAGTACTAAATAACTTTGGCTTGCAATTTGCCTTTGCCAATCTTCATGGATTGAAAGTTCTATTATACGGGTCATTGATGATTTCGATGATTTGCTCAATAAAATACTGCTGCTATAGATTTTCCTTAACTTGGCTTGTTACGACAATATGAGTAAGTAAACCAATGTAGTGTATACAACGTACATTAACTTTAGGTATATCAAAATATACTTTAGTAACGACACAAAATAATCATCTTAAGACTTGTCCACAACTTGTGAATAGAATTAGGTAATAGCTTATACTAACGAATGCTTTATAATTTTGCTATTTTGAATTTTGCTTAGGAATTAAGCAGGAATAATGAAATTTTAATTGCACGTAAAGAGAAACAGTGATTACAAGATTTAATGCAAAATATTTGCATGACAAATCTTGGCAAGTGCACTATTATTTTGGGAGACAATGGATAAAATTCAAAGCGATTCTGAGAACCCATTTTATCTTTTGTCAGTTAAAAGCTGTTCCGCTTTCCTTTTGACTATAAAGTTTTCTGCTGGTTTAAAGTTGAGATAGATGTAGCGATTCAACTGTCAGCACTAAGTACAATGCTATGTAATAATATAAAATAAATACAACTATGAACATTTATACAAAATAAATATAAATACAACTTAGAGTGTGCAGTGGCTTGGCTTAGTTTGCTTTGCTTGGTTTAAAAGGAGCAATGCATACATGCATATAATGTGTTCCTACATGATAAATATTTGTGTTATGTTGTCACATTATGAGTTTCACGGAGAGAAAGTTACCTTTTGACACTAAAAGGATACGGAGCGAGAAGCAAACAAGTTGACTCACTTCCATCGCATCAACCAAACCAACTGAAACAAAATTTGTGGCTGCATGGCAGCACTTCTTTCTACGAGACACAATTTCCTAGGCAAACTCCCTGGAGTCGTTTTTATTTGTATTTCCACGCTTTTTCATCTCATCTCATCGTCATATTTTACATAACAAGGCTAAAATCTCAGGACAAACTCTAGGCTATATAGCTGGTCTACAACGCATACTTAGGTAATACAATAAAAATTGTGAGGAAATAGATCGCAAACTATATTAAATCAACTTTCCCACAAATAGTACATAGTAATAGTAAGTAGGTAGGTATAGTTGCAGTTATAGTATTTTACTTTCACACGATAGCTTTATTTGTTACTTAAAAATCTTAAACAATACCTATCGTAGTTTATTTTTCCCTATTTTGACCCTATCGTGCGTTAGCAATCACAGTGAATCAAATTGCCTTACGTCAATCTGTTTTACATGTGCGTGTGTAGCACAAGGAGATGTATTACTTTACTGTTCTAATTGTGGTAATTTTGTGGATAGAATGTAAAGAAAGTTTAGGAATGAATGTAATTGTAAATATCAGGAGTATGTTAATTTTAAGAGAAAGTCCTAAACAAAATGGATAGTACAATTAATGAATATTGTTATGATATTTGATATGAAGAAATGAAAAATTCTTTCAGTTCCATTTCATTAAGAAATGTAAATACTTGTAACACTTGTGACTCAACAGTGTTTTCAACTTTAAAGAGCATTAAATGTGTCAGCTTACCCAATTACATGACACGATAGTTTAGTAAGTAAGATAATTTGTGCCAAATTATCCATTTCCAAGCGGCCCTTTGCCAAATGGACCAACAAGAATTATTTATGATTGAAAACCATTACCATTATTATATTGTTTCACAAAGAAAACAAATAACTCAAAAACACGTACATTTATTAATATAGATTAATAAATTAATCGAATTACTTATTACAAATATTTAAAAGCATGAAATCATTTTTGTTTTTAGGAAAATATGAGAATATGATAGCGGAAGACTTAATTACGTTGAAATGGGCAGATTATCGGAGTAGCTTGTTGAGGGAATTTCCTTCGTCTTACCTTGCTTCCTACTACTCTCTGTTACTACTCTCCCGTTGCTCTAGTCTTTCTAGGATTTCTTTATATGCTTTTCCCTGAAATACATACCATTTGGGAATTTCTTAAATCCGTTAGAGTATATTGTGGCAGCTCATCTCTTGTCTCATTCAATCTTCGCAGAAACAAAAGAAATCTTCGTCCCGAAAGGTCTAAAAATAAGGAGAATGCGTACACATAAGAAGGATGCGACTACTTAGGGAACGAACGGGCTGATGTTTATTTACTTTGCACAAAAGTGTAGCAATTGGCGAGTTGAACAGATTGTTGTGAACAAAGCTAGCTGGAGAGCATCTTGCAATTTAGCAAGAATTGCTGGGAAAACAGCTTTGTTTGTAAGAAATGAGTGATGAAGTGTTTCCGTTGTGTCAGGTACCTCCGTCGTGTTCTCTGTTGTCTTGTCTTGTTCTTCAATTTTTGTCTTGCTTTGTCATGTTCCTTGTAATATTCTACAGAACCTGACAACTCCTTTTTATTCTTTCACTACTTTTTTCGATACATGTTTCGTATTCCTTTTCTTCTTGCTAGCTAATCAGTTCTTTCATTCACGTAGCTGTAGGTAAGCTATTTTTTATGTTTCTGCTGGCCACGCACTCAAATTACAGACCCGGAGTCTAGAAACAACAGCATTTTCCACGTGCTGTGCCATGGTCGTGACAGAAGTCATTTTTAATTTTGTTGTGTTTCATCAAATCATATCAAAAAATGAAGGAAAGCACGTTGTTTAACTTTTTTGTCGTCTGTATCATTAGTCATTACGTGGTGATTTAATATTTTTAGCAATTAAGCAGTTCAATAAGATAAATCTTGTTTCTTATTAATTTATATTTAAAAAACTGAACATTTTTGCAATGTGTCCACTAAAGTTTCAAAAAAATGATCTTCCTTTTCGGAAATAAAAAATAAAAAACTGTCTCAACTTTGTCCCAATCGAAGCAATCGAAGCTTCACTTTTGGAATTACTACAAGATTTTTAGAGACGGATATGATTTATCCGTCATGAACGGTATCTGTCTGTTTTTATACTTTTACAAGTAAACGAAACAGCAAAAATAGCCTTAGTTAGCTGCAGATAGGTGCTATATCAGTTTTATCAAGTCAGAAGCAAGAAAAAACTACATTTTTTTGCCCCATTATACTATTAAGTGAAATTATATGAAAGTGTACTGTATCATGTATATTTTTTTATGTGAACAAAAATGTAAAAAATTGATTGGTAGTTTTTCTCATTGTATTACACAATGCAGATGCTTACCTTATAGAGAAGCGGTGTTTGTGTATAATATTCACAAAAATATATACAGTTCTTACCCTTATCCTCTACTCCCATCCCATAATAGATAATTTGCCCTGATGTGAGGTGTAGCAAGATGAAGTAGCAAGATGAAATAATAGATTACAGATTGTATAAGATTGTAAGATGATACTATATAGGTGCTAGTTTGGTTGATCTAAATGATAAGCTCTGGGCTGCCTTCGTTGTCCTAAATATCTGCTACATTTATTCATAATCTTATTTTCTGTGGCTTATTACCGAGAGCACTTTCCCAAAGAAATAGAGTTGACTGAACGAAATCAGATTAATTTTCTTTTATTTGAAACGCGTGTGTCTGTCTTGTATTCTTGTCCGCCTGTCGCTTCTAGCAAAGGATATTATTCAACATTTCTCTTACAGCAATATAAGCAAATGTATACTGGTTGAATGCATGTAGTACATACATATACGTAGAGAAAGATACGATACAAAACTGTCTTCTTTCTCTCCTTCTTATTTAATCTGATTTCCTGAAATGAGAGAGCCCCTGGCTTATATATTTGCTATATTTGAGTGCAAAAGTGTCTACTACTTAGCTGTCTACTATAAATAGATGTAAAATACGTAAAAGTTTCCTATTATATTCATCTTAGGATAAGAAGATGAGCAATGGAATGTATGTTAGTGTAATATGTCAAACAAATTGTATGTAGAAGGATAATAAACGTGGAGTAAAAGTAGGGGAGTTGCTTGCATGAAAGATTGTATGTAGTGTAGCATTTAGAATGTCCGCATTAAGGCAAGTAGGCAAGAGTAGTAAGTAATGTTGCATTATATTATGTAATAAAATGTGTGTAACTTGTCTGTAGGATGGATGAAAGTGACATGGCAATCAAATTCCATTCTGTCTCTTGGTAGTCTTCTCTTCTGCCGAGGTGTAGCTTATGAGACGACAGAAATGCAAAGATAAAAGTTACTTTCTCCTACTTCTGCCGGACTGGCCCGGTCTGGCTTTAAATACAATGCATTTTCTGCTACATTCTATTGTACGAGTATGGTACTACGTAGTATTTAACTTGCAGAGTCATAAGTAGCAAAGAGATGAGACTTGCTGATATGTATTCTACGTAGGGAAAGCAGTTGGAGGGAGAAAAAACTCTAGAGTAATAAAACCCATAGCGAATGCAATGTTATTTGACTCTAGTTAACTTAAGAGTAAGTAAGTAAGGAAGTAAAGTAGAATGAACGTATAATAATATTAAGTAACTAAACTATATTCACTATCTATAGTATAAGATGCAAACTCCTGGATCTTCGGATTGGATTGAGCTGATGGAGAATTGACATTTTCGTTTTTTTGCTCCAGCTCCCCTATGCCTATTTTGTCATTGTGATGTGCTGGCTTCATTTATCTCATAGGATTATTCCCCTTAAACCCGGCAGAGATTTTCCTCGTTTCAGGCCAACATATCTCTAGCAGGCATCTTTCTCCTATATAATGGCCCTTTTACATGTGTAACTACCACTATGAATGTATATGCATTATAATATAATGTTACGTAGGGAGTAGGTACTTCAGCTTTGCTCTACATACTTACAGTCATCCCCATGTATACTTCCTTTCTCCGAATTCTTTTCTGTGTACTTATCAAGTGGAAAAATTCATTCCTTTTACATTCTCTTAATGTAACTTAATTTAATTCAAAGAGTTCTAACAATTTTCTCAAAAGATGTACCTATGTAAAAGTGCAAATGTAAATGTACATACATAAACACTAATACCTACGTACATAAGTAGAAGGTAAAGTGAAAGTGAATGCAAAGGAAGATATTATTATGAAAATTTGCCTTAAGAGTTCCTATGCAAATGTAAAGAGAAAGTCTTTTTTGATATTGATGCGTAGGCTGTAGGAACTGTTGAGCTGAGTTTCTTTCAGTATATGTAATGCTAAATAGTATTTTGTGTAGTTTATGACTGATATAGTAATAGTTGAAGTACGTCCGTTCTAATATTATGTGGTGGTAGAAAGATGTAGTAAAGTTTTTTTCGCTGCTAAAGACTTGAAGCACTCGAGATATCGTTGAAGTGCAATGAGTAAGTAAGCTTAGTTAGGATCGGAGTGAGCAGGGAAGGGAAGGCAAGCACCCTGCGTTGCCTGCACTCGACACAAAAGAACATAAGAGCCGTTGCTGAAGTTGAAGTGAACCGTGAGCCTTCAGTCGAGGAAAAGGAGAAAAGGGAGAACGTGCGCAAAGGACTGAAATCGACCGAAAAATTGATTATGACCCCGACTATCCTGTCTTCTGTGTGTGATAGTAGTAAGTAGTGATGGGAAACTATCATTCCCACAAGATATACCTTCTTATGCCATGCTAGTTGATGCCAGACAAGGATTCCACTATTTACTATATGTATACACAGCAGTACAGACTTTAAACCAAGACTTTGGTTTGGCTAGAGTTAAACTGACTGAACTGAATCGAAGGAAAAACGGAATTTATACAACTATACTTGTATAGTACATATATAAGTTTACTTTCACTCTCTCTTCCTTTACTTTTACTCACATCACATCAGTGCAAATAACTACAACTAACTAGTACGTACATGTCGCCCATAGGTACTTAACTGAACAAGGCCTCTTCTTTCCAATGATCCCGACTAAATCCACAGTTTCTCTACAAAGTTTTTAACTCTTTCACTCAGATTTATATTGATTTAATACTCAACTCCCTTCAACACTAACATTCCCTATGCTTTATTATTGTTTAGCAACCTACTGTAGTGTCAATGCCGATATATTAGGCAAAAGGAAGTCTAGAACATGTATGCACACAACTTATACATACATATATAGCATGTGTTCTATGTTATATAACTTGTTGTGATGTGATGATAGTTCAAGAGCAATTGCAAATCTTACTCACTCAGTTTTTCAAGATTAACTACAGTACACTACAAGTGTAAAGTATTTGCACTTGACTTGATTTTTATTTAGCAATACTTACTACATAGGAATTCGCAAATACTTGCGAATGTCAATAGGTAGTGAAGGTAGTGAAGGATTCTAGTGAAGGAAAAGGAAAGAAAGGTAAATGAAAAGAAGGATATAAATATAAGTCTCATTGACATTCTTTACATTCCCCTCAAAAAAGAGAGTCCTTTCCAATGTTGTATGTTTGTAGGATCAGCTAAGTACCTTAATACGAAGCTCAAACAACAAACAACTTGAAATTTTATATGGTTTTCGGCTTTATTTTCAGCCCAGAGAGCTTTATGCATTTTATATGGTTATTTTTCATCGACCTGATTTTCCTTCCGGTAATTTCATGCTAGAAATCCGCCCACGCAGCAAAAAAAAATAACGGCACAGTCAAACCAGAACCAGCAGATCCCTTTGCTTTCAGGACTTACCGTTACTACATAACATACATACAATGTAGTATGTATGTACAAGTTTTATCCGCAATGTATTTATGTTCGGTGACCTGCAAAATGAGTTAGAACAGAGCACTTGCCTTTTACTGGGGATTTATCCTAGGATTTATTTATAAGGATGATAAAAATGTGTGCCTACATATCACATCAGTAGATTTATAAACATACAGGACAAGACAAGGGCATTACTATTGCTTCCATATTCTTCGCTCCGTTAAGTAAATACATATTTCAATCTTTCGTGAAAGTTCGGCTCAACCCTTTCTCTAAGTTCTAGGTTATCCCATTCAAAATCCAAACTTAATATAATCTTGGGACTTTCCCCTAATTTTATTCAACTGCAAAAAATTGGATTGAGTAAACCGTTATTTTAATTATGTAAATAAGAAAATTCATTAGTAGAGAAAAAGAGACTCGTCTGCTTTCATTACATTGCACAATAAGTTGGGGAGTATATTTATTGTGAAAAGAAGTTGCATAGTCAGGGTGGTGTGATGCCAGTTTGACGATCATACTATCTCAGTCAAGTCAAGATATAGTACTATTTAGTCAGCTTTTCACTTTCTTGGCTATGCACCGAAAAAATGCGTTTCTTAATAGTTGAAGAAAAGAGAAGCAAGCTGAGATAATGATATGCACCCCGTTTCATTTTCGGAGAAAGCAATGCATTCATTCACTCGTTCATGAATTCATAGAAATACCTATTGGATTTTATACATTATAGTATGTCCAGGATGGTATTTAAAGCTTCCTTAGCATTTCCTTAGGCTTGGCTGGCTATCTGACTGCGTGAGTGAAAGTGTATTCCGGGAGGAGACATGTTACACAAGAGAGAAGAACTGGAAGTATTTATTCCAGCTACAAACGTTATTTATGGAGAGGGTGAAACGAACAAGTCTTTCTAATAAGAATAAATAAACAGAACACTTGCACTTGCTGCAATGTTCTACACGCAATTCACTTTCTTCCTTACGTTACATTTTAAGTAAATAGATATACATACATACATAGGGTGAACGATGTAGTTTTAATAATATGTAGTATATGTTCTCGGAAGATTTTGTTTTCCGACAATGTAAGTAGTAAACTATGTCTAGGCAGTTTGCATGCGTACAAAAAATTATTGAATGAATCTAAAACTATTTTCTGGTAAATTTTTTGTGTAAAATTTAAAAATCAAGTTATTATTTGTTTAATATCAAAATTGAGAGTTTTTATCGGATGCCGTATAAAATAAATAACCATAAAACCATATATTTGCCTAATTGGTTGTGTATTCAGATGTATAGGCTGTCTCATATGTGGCATAGTCAAGAATTGTACCGTCCATTAAAGTCGTTTATTTGCTTACAATAATTTATTCTTATCGCGTATTCACATGGGAAATATATATTTTAGATGCATTTAAGAATTAATTGTACCGTTTATTAAAGTGACTAGTCTGTATGTAGTATGCAAGCGTTGTCCCATATCCCTATAACATGTCTAGTAGAGGTAACCCTTGCTTTCTCTGTCTGTCCGTACATATATTATGTGGGATTGGGCGTTTCTCTCCATAGTTTACGATTTATACAATGCAGTTACATTGCAATGTCTGGCCTGGCCTTGCCTTCTAAGCGTCACTACGGGAAATGTATTATCCTTTATTTCTCTGAGCACATTTATAATATCAGTTTGAATGTTTCTCTTCTCCATTGTGAAAGTCTTCTGTGTGAGACTCACCCCGACTCCACAAATATGTTTTTAATGTTCTTAAGTTATTTTAGCTTTCCCTCCCGGATTTCCTCTCCTTTTATTCACATTCAAATTCGCATCTTAAGTTTTGTGGTCTACTCTGCTATGGGTCCTCTTCTTCGTCTCATCTCTTCTCTTATGCAGATACTATAATATACTATTATTTACATTCATGTGAATGTAAGTGAGTTTCCCATTCAAAATATTATGTGTTTTACTCCGTCTGTCTCTCTTTCTTCTTCATGAACACAGACAAAGGGAAAGTTCCGTGTTAATGTTAGTGATAGCGATAGGAGAGTTGTTATGTTATATTTCGCAATCTTATGAACTCCTATACAAAATAATGACCATCTTAAGAAATACAAAGGTCATTACCATAAAAATCATAAATATCTGTCCATAAATATAAACAAACGATTTTACTTATAAATTACATAATGCAAATTATTAATATTGTTGGACATTAAATAAGAGAAAGCTAAGGAATGCATTTAAATGGAGTTCAAAGACCATTAGTAAGATATATTGATATATTTTATGTTTAAGCTAAAGATGTATTGCGAATTGCTTCCTCTTCTTAGAATAGATACAACAAATGAATATTAAATGTTGGGACAGTGCAATACTGCTGAGAATGAAGTATAGGGGACAAAATGTGTCGTCTCACTGCTTTTACTGTCTACCTTATTGAATTTAAATTGAACAATACAACAAAGACTATTTATTAATGCTAAATGAACTCAAAGGAACGTGTTTTCCTGAACTAATACAGTTCTGAAGCGAAACGAATGATTCTTCTCATACTTTAGGCATGAATTTAAGAGAGGCGTTACAGAAATAGTTTCTTATGTATGTACGAAGAACCCGGCATAACATTTCATTGTAAGACTTCGTAGAAAAGAAACAGAAGAGTACCCGACAGATTTCTAAGGAATTCAATTTAATAATACTGCTACACTACAACTGTATGCTCTGAAAATACTATTTGCTGCTCTTGACTTGACTTGGCTTGTCTGCCTTAACTCTTCCTCTTGCCTATTTTATTTTTCAAGCCATTACATCATATTTTCAATTATCACTTTAGCCTTCTGTGAAGCAAAATATTTTAAAATGCTTTTTAGAAAGGATTGGCAATGAAATTGCTGTTTATATAGATAAGTAGATAAAAATGCTGGCAAGGCAAGGAGAAAATGAAGTTTGTCCTTGCAATTCTGAAAAAATGTTTTGGAAGCCATAGAAAATGAAAAGGATTCCACTTTGTTTGGCTGGACTGTGACTGGAGTTGCCTGGACATAATGTTTTGACCACAAAAATGAAATGCATCCACTACAAAAGGGGACAGATGGGAACAAGAACGTTTCTCTAAAGAAATCATAGCTCTTTGCCGTTGTGGTATTCTTTGGAGAAAGTCTCGGAAGGCATAGAGCTTTTACTCCTCTTTCTTTCTCCCTTTCCTTTAATGCGTAGTATTTGTTTGTAGAAAGTAGTGTGGGTTGACTTGCCTTGCCTAGCCTTCCCTTGGCTGAGCAGATCTAAGCTGAACTGAACTTGTTTCATAAAGGGACCATCACATGATTTAAGTGAAGGAGGCTTTCATGAAGTAGAGAGACAGAAACTATGACAAATCGAACTTCTTTTCATTTCGTTCCCTTCATATTTCATCTCTGTCTTACTTACATTGAGAATTAGAGAAGGAGATCGAAGGGAATCGTCGTAGGCCATAGTGGACTGCACTGGAGCATGTTCCTTATTCTCTCCAATCTTTCTTACAAACAAACTCTTACACAGCTCTGTGTTTTGTCCGGTTTCTTTTCTATTTATTATATTTTTACTCTTGTAGTGTAGTTATGTCTTTTTAGGACAAAAATACTTCCTTTCTTCATCCTACTCATGGCCTGTCCTCCTATTACTGTATGTGTATATTGTACATGTGTGTGCTCTTATTATTTTCTCTAATGCTATGTTTTTTTAGAAAGCCCATCTGCAGAAATAGAAATCATGTCATGTACTTTTTGTATGTACATACTACGGGTACACACATTCTACTCTCATGTACAACAAAGCCCTCCAAATAACCAATGAAATATTATTGACTTCCCCAGGTTCTTCTAAAGAAATAGCTAATACCTACTTACTACCTACATCTCCAATGCCAAATCCACTCTTATGAACTA
>JAQFYC010002693.1:0-24177 GCA_034694165.1 Tomocerus mixtus | reverse complement strand
AAATTGACAAAATCAAAAAAATCGCGGACAAGTGCCCTAGCCAGAAAGATGATCTTTCAGAATATGTGACCCATTTTAGTCTAACTTGTACTGGTGACCCGTTCTCCTATCCGTGCTACCCATCGAGTCCCCCTTAACCAGAAAGAACTGCTACAGAGTCAAAAGTACTTCCCTCCAAAATTAATGCACACCATGCATGGAGTAAAAAAACAGTAGTGTATAAACCTTCTCTTTCTTTCTCCACGCAAGCAAATATTACACACGCTACGTTTCATTTTCTGATATTATGATATTGCCAATGAGGAAAAAATATTAAATTGCTTTTAAAGGGATATTGAGGCTGACGCTGGTTTATACTACAAAAAAGTGAAGAGATGAAGTTACAGTGAAAAGTTTCACTTTTTGAATTTATAGTTACAAGATTCAGGAAGTTATTGTTACGTTAAAGTGAAGATCTTCACATTTCACGTTATTGAAATATTTCAATAATTCGAAAAGTAAAAAAACTCCACATTTTATTCTACAACCATTTTAAATTCTTTTTTGACTCAATTAAAAATTAATACAAAAATCGGGGAATCATGTGTCCGAGCAGAACCTTAAAGGCATCACCAGAACCGATCGATTACCCATTATTGAGTTAGGCATGAAATTCTGAAATGACAAAATTTTAAATTTTATGTAGTAGTGTACATGGGCGCGTTAGTTAACTTCTTATGAATTTGCTCCCACTGGAGGCTACCCTTAGGGGCAATTGTTAATTTAATGTATTGCGAATTCCATGGAGAATGTTTATGTTATGTTTTTTATGGTGCACAGATGGTGGCTCATTTTACGTTAATTGAAAGAAGGATTGAAAAATTAAGCATTGAACGCAGAAAATGCTTGTGCAGTTGAAAAAACAAAATTCACTAAATGGCTTACCATACCATAAATATACAATTGATCATCCCTAATTTACTACCAAGTCTATAATTAATTGTATTTCCCCCAATTGTTGGACATACATTCATAAAGAATAATATGTATGTGAGTGAGTGTAGTAAATAGACGTATATATTCATTTTAGATTAATTTTAATCGGATAATATTTTCACCTTCACCACAATAATCCTTTCTTTACTTTGGATAAAATCCCAAGCCCTACTTTACAAATGTGAAAATGATTAATTAAGACCTGTAAATACCTCTAGGATCAAATATCTTAAATGCATCTATTTCTACTCTGGTAAAAGCATTATATTTTATAGCTACAGCAATACATTATCGTATAATAAGTAGTAAAAATTACTTAAGTTTTGAATCAAGTGATGATTGCTTTATTAATTTTTTATTATCCTGAGTATTCATATCCATGGAATACTTATTGCTATTTGATTTGTAATTATTTAACATAGTAGTGTGTAATGAATTAATGAGCTAAAGTTTTCAACGGATGCAAGTATCCATTATAAGTACCTATCGTTAATATGCAACTTCATTAATCTTCAAATTTTTCAAAAATAGCATGTTATATAAGTAATCCTGGTATGTATAATACAATACTATTGTGAAGCAACTGTATGCCAAGAATACTGTAGCTATAAACGCCTGGATAGGAATAGTTCGCAACCTATTTTCTCCATGAAAATGGACTGCATGCTAACTGAAATACCTATACTTTGTAATTGTAGAACCCGTCACTGCAGCTGTATTATCACCGGTTGACAATTTTCAAGAAATTCTCGTCGAAACAGATGTTATGGTGACCATTACTTTGCAAAATGTAACATTAAATGGAGCTTTTGGAATTGTGCAAGCACATAGTCTCAGTTACGATCTGATTTTATCATACTCAACAACATGGACTGCTGGTTCTTATACAAATGGACCGAATAAAGGGCTCGTTATCGACCAAAACTGTTGCGGTACTCAATCACCGATTAAGGTGTATCTAACGAATCAAAATTTGCATCCGGTCAAAGTTCTTCTAGTTTTACAAGTTTACGACAATCAAGGTATGTATGTATAACGCTTCCAAATTTTACCAGTTCACAACACTACAGTATTTTGCTTTCTAATGCCATTAATAAGTAATTGCTGTTTAGCATTATTTCACTATCTATTAATGGTTTTAAAATCAATTGCCTATTATTATAAACGCATATCATAATATTGTTAATTAAAAACAGTTACAATAAAAAACTTTTAAACACTTTACGAAAAAATAGAGCGCTGTTTCTAGAAGCGCATAAAGCTTATAATACAAATGCCTAATGCAACAATAATATTTAAGAGTTTTAGCTTTAATTAGTTTTAGAACTAACAAATCAGATTTGTTTATTTATTACCAATTTTAGTACCTAGTGCAATTGCAAATTGCAATTGTTGTAAAATGTATTCAAATAAAACAACTGCAAAGTTATGTAATTATAGAACTTTGTTCAGTTTGAGTTTACTATTAGAATAGTTTGGCTTGAAGAAATACATCGTTGCATTATTTACTTTTCAGCTCCAATTCCCGGTGGATGTAACATGGAGCAATCTATAAAAAATGCTCCGTTTCTGCCGACAAAGTTCGACGCGAACACGCTTACGGTGGAATATCCCTTAGCTGCGTGGCCGATTATTTCCGGTGCACCAACTTGCGACCGTGCTCCTCTCCAATATGACATCTTCCAGTTGTACTTGCCGGAACTGGATGTAAATGAAACAACTGCTTTCACCGCCCTCCGTCTCATGAGCAATGTTACAGGGATCGAGAAGTACGGTCGAAAGGTGAATTATTCATAAATTTCTATTTCTATGATAATATAGTACTTCTTGTTCGTTCACATTTCGCTTGTAAGTAAAGATTTTCAATGAAATTGTGTGGAGTGATGAAATTAGCTAAATGTATGACTGCTTGCTCTTGCTGCGTAAGCAGGTAGTTTATAATGGAATTCCCGTTTCACGCATGGAATTTGCCAACTACCCGGGAACAGGTAGAGTGGTGGCTGTAGTGGCAAGAACTCTGACGTCGTCTGCGGCATATGTCCCCACATTGTCATACGGTTGCAGCATTCATTCTGAAAGCGACACATGTGAAATTCTCAGTAAGCAAATTTGATATTTTCTGCTTGAGTTAACTACTATTGAGTTTGGTTTTACTTTGCGTTCGTTTTGTCGGCGTGGTGTGAGTATGTGTGTGTCTGTCAGTCTGTCTCTCTCAATCTATCCGAAAACTCCGAATTATATATATATATATCTACTATATGTGCATGTTTCATTCAGTGGGGTATGAATATAATCCGAGAATAAGTTTTAGCTCGTTTTCATTTCTATATATTGTATGTCGTGTTTGTATCGCTTTGGTATTATGTATCTGTACTTGTTTAGTTGTGTAGTTTAACTTTAACGGATTGGATTTATCTATATGTTATGTATGTGTTATGTCGTAGAATGTATTTATTGCTCGGGAAGGGAGAGATTGAGAGAAAAGAGGAGCACAAGCACACGCTAGAGATATAATAGAGATATACCACCAGGATGATGATTTGATTAGCTTTGATAAAGTTAGTATTAATTCAGGAATGAGTTTTCCCTCAAAGACTTTTCCCTGTAACTTGATTGCATCATCAAAGAGATGAAGGAGCTTTAAAATAGCAGATGGTTTTGGTTGATTGCGTTGCAGGATCAACGGGAGCCAAGTTGGTGAGCGCACTCCTCATTTTTGTGGGTCTCTTCCTCACATTTTTTGGACACCAGTGGTACAAGTGCCAAATATTCATGTACGGATCCGCTCTCAGCTCACTTATTGTCTACATTATATTCTTGAACGTAACCACACTCGATTACACAGGTGAGCTCACACCCATTCACTCTGCTTATACTTACTCACGCAATATTAATTTTACTGTGCACTCGTCCTTTAAAAGCCCGTGAAACTTGGATTACCTATTTACATACACTGCGTGTCACAGTCACACACAACACACTTAAATTACAATACATTTTTCCTTTACGACCATCAAGTGTTTAATTTCATACGTTATGACATGAATCTGTAGATATGATTTAGTTATTGACAATTAAATTTGATCTTAAAATAAATTACCTGGTATAACTATTTAGGGAATGTGTACAAATGTTTATCTTTCTACATGTCAAGTATATATTACCCACCCACCTAACTATTTATTTACCTGTCCATCTATAATAGAGACGCTCATGTAATTTTAATTTCGGTGTTGTTAATTTAGTGGCCGGGGCGAGTGCGGGTGCCGTGGGTGCTTTGGGAGGGGCAGTTTGTTTGCTCATTTGGACTCGGTGGGCTCCTCCTGTGACTCCCGTCCTTTTAGCGGCTTTCGTTTTTGGACTCGTCGTCGCCTCTACGGTTACGTACACGCCTTTAGGTAAAACTCCCTTCTTTCTTTCATGTTCAAATCACGGAGTTGAATTGACTGCTATTTCCACGGAGAGAGAAGGAGAACAGGACACAAAATGAAAGGGAACCGTGCAGTCAAGTTCAAAGGGAACAACATTGACAAATTCCTGGAAAGCTTTATATCCCATTTCTCTATCTCTAGGTACACACTCTAAACATATATTGATCAAGTTATTGGCTCTTTTCCCCCTTACCACCAATTCAGACTTCTTCCTTTACATCCGGTCTTCATCCTCATCTTGATCTTGTCCCCTCTTTGCTGATATCCTGTTCAGAACGGTTTTTTCATTTTCTCCTGGTAACTTCTATTATAGTTATACCTGCTTAGGTGCCAATATAGTACTTGGCTGTAGATCACGTAATGTGTATACCTTTATCTTGGTAAATGAAAATATTGCCTGAAATGAAAATCACTTTCCATAAATACCTACCTGACTGAAAGTAATAAATAGTTAGTATTGTATTAGATTTTTGTTACATATTTGTAAAATAGTCACCCAGATATCCAAAACAGTTTTACAGAGTATAAGGAATGGTAAAAGTCCATGTATTCAGCAAGTTTGATGTAAGTTGAGGAGAATGGATATGCTTTATTCTTGCTCTGCATCCCAGCCAAAAGGGGTGATTGCCAAAAATGGTAAATTAGGGTAGCTTTTGGCGTAATACAACCTTATGCTAAAACTTCATTATGATGTTTAATTAGCTCTAGTGATTAGTATTCTAAATATTATTTAAATATTTAGTTATTGTAAATTATATGACAACTATAGTTTACTAATTGCTGTACATTATGACATGTTAATTGTAAGTTTTCTTTATAATACATAACCTAATAAATAATTTATATTTCATAGCGGATTTAGCTCCATTGAAGGAAATTACGACCTATTGGATGGCCTTTTTTTGCGTTATTCTCCTTTCCATGACTATAGTCATGCCATTTAGTTTAATGGTAAGTTTTAAAAATGCCTTGTTAGTTACTTAGTATAACTGAATAATATAAGTAACTAACTGTAAACTAATATTTACAACATCCAGTCTAATTAATCTAGTTTTTATCTACAGTAATACATTAATGTAGTGGTTTTCGCTATTGTGAAAATCTTTGTTGTACCTGTAGTGCAGTTGTGAAAACATTACTCTTTGTGAGCTTTTGTATATAAAAGTGATGGGACATTAAAATGGCAATTGTGTCAATATTCGCTTTTGCGCTTAGAATTTGGAAGATGACTTGTGGTGACGAGAGGTAAGGAATGGGGATGGATGTTTTGGCTGGTGGGATAGTTCCCAATTAAGGAAGGTTAAAAGTTTTGAGTAAGTGTATTGTGCAAGTGTAACCAGATCCAGAGAAGGCAGGTGAGTTGGTGAGCAAGGAAGGTCTGGAGGTGTTGGTTTGTAGGTTGTAGGTTGTAGAGAGCTGACGGGGTAGTCTGCTGGTTCTGGTTTGGTGAGTGTTTGATGAGTCGAATGAGTGATTGGTATGAAATAATTGTTGAAGCATGAAATGAAGAAATGTGGAATATAGAGACATGACACAAACTAAATGAAATGAAAGGAATGACATTTTGCTTTCATTGAATTGAATTGCAGACGAGTATCTTGAGCACAGCAGTTGTCGGCGCTTATATGTTTGTTGCGTCTGTGGACCATTATGTCGGCAGTAATTTACAGTTCATCTTGGTGAATATGGTGAGACGAGCTACGGTGGGCAAGTTCGGGACTGCCATTGTGGATCCACCCTTCCAGACAACAGGTACACTCTTTTCTTCTTCAAGAGTTCCATTCTAACTCACGTTAGTGACGTCTATTGACGTTTGCGTATCTCCAACCAACTATTCCTCCTCTTAAATCATTTCAAGAAATATACCTATAGTCCTAGTCCTAACATGCGTGAGTAGGCCTAGAATAAAATGTAAACGTGTGTATAAGGAAGGACGTACATAATATATGTATTACTTATAGTCACATAGGTAGGTACTAGGTACTTATATAATGTGATGGAGATTGAACAAAGATTACTTGCTATGTGATAGTGATATTGAAACCTGGATGGACTCTAAATATCTTTAAAAGTACCTTTGAAAAGTATTTGCGTAAATATGTCGTAGGCCCAGTACTACCCGGGTTAGTATTGTCAAATTTTCTTAAAGCTAACTACCTAGGATATCAATATGTAATTTTTAAATGATTTGATAAAGAATTTTAAGCTTTTCTTCAGATCCTAGCTAGTTTTTCTTCAAAAATTGTAAGAGAATTTAAGTATAATCATATAGGAGGCTGAGGCTATGTCCAGGGTACCCCGGCCGTGGTAGTACTACAGGCCTATGGCGTCATAATATGTATGTATATGTAAGTATATTGAGTATTTGTGCATCTATAAATTCTATATAAGTACCTATTAGACTATACTAGTGCAAAGGAAGGAGATATATGTGCAGAACTGATAGTTAGTAGTTAAGTTAGCTAGTTGGCTGCTTTTGTATGGGGATGCATAGCATTGCCATCATTATTGTGTTCAGGAAGCGTGAAAGAGGAGGGAAGGAACTCTTCTTGTCAAATACCCAAACGAAACCCAAAACAGAGTCTTAATTAAATAGGAACGGAACAACCTCTTCCCCAGGTCGCTCGGGTCGGCTGTCTTGTCTTGTCTGTCGGCTTAGTTCAGTTGACTCGCATCGCTCTCCTCATGTCATTTCCTCAGATACATAGCATTTTTCGTCCCTTTGTCTCTTTGTTAGGTTATGTATCTTCTCATTCTTCTCCATCCTGTTTGCTTTGTTAGTTAGGCAACAGCAAACTAGCAAATTGTCATTTCAACAAGAGCAAAGGAAAAATAATGAAAAAATCAAAGCAAATAATCTCTCTGCTCATATTAACAATGTACCTACCCACCTCCAAGATAAAGACATCGATATCTTCGGACTCTGACTTTTTGGAAGGACCCACAGGCAATTTTTATCTACCAGGCTCATTATTATTGCTCACCTTGTCTAAAAATCCGACTTAGGTATATTACTTACGTAGATATTTACAGCATGGACGTGTTTCATGCATTCATCACAATCATAATCCGTCTAAAATAAAGTGTTACAATATTATGTAATACAATATAATGTACTGGAAGGTAAATGCATTCACTTGTCGAGAATGTACTTTAAGTCTTATCCTTTTATGGGAATGTGATTAAATTGAAATTCTACTATAGTACATGCTTTGCATCGACGATTCTAATATGTAATGCTTTATCGTCACCTATTATTTAACGTTATTATATTAATTTTTCTTTATACCAAATTGATAGGTATTTGTATCTCAAATCTTGCTGATTTTAAAATATGGCAGGACGTTATATTAATTCTTGTGTATTTAAGCACATAGGCATTGCATTAAGAGGCAACGAGATTGTTAAAGAATTATATTAGATATTAATTAAATACGCATTTCTTCTGGTAACTACCTTTTAATTGTTGGTGTAGTGCTTACTTAGCTGACCCGCTGACAGGAATTTAAATTAAGAACTATGTAGTATAGTGAGAAAATAAATGGATTAGACTGTTTATGTATATATATTGAAAAAGTGTTATCAAAGATGTGAAATGCATAAGATATGTCACTTGAGTGTTTCATAAATGTTAAAATAACTGGGTAGGTAGACCTTTGAGGGATCAGTGCCTATAAGTTCCATTTATGGAAATGGATTTGATATAATAATTTGTGATTCATGTTCTTAAGTTTCCTTACCTTACATAGAAAGTTATTTTAATGTGTTTTTGTTGTTTTTCATTTGAGTAGATTTAATACTGACGATCACTTGGGGTGTCTTGGTATTTGCCGGAGTGTCTTTTCAAATGCTTCGAGAGAAAAGTCGAGGAAGGCTATTGTCATCGCCTTTAAGGCCATTCGGAAGAGTCACCGCCAGCGCATCAGCCGCTAATCCGATTGTTGATGAATCAAGCCCTTTACTTTATGCTGGATGAACCAACTGAAGCCTCACTGGAGACTTACTCAAGTAGAAAGTCCCAAAGTGTTTTCTGTGATATGTACGTCTTCTACTGAAGTTCAGTTAGTTCAGATCAGGGAAGGAAGGACGCAGAATGCAGACTTCACGTTCACCTCTCCGGTTCCTTGCCTGCCTGCCTTCCATTCCCTTTTTATAATGTACTTATATTTAATTCCGTTCCATTTATGTATATATGTATATGTATTGTCAGTCTAACTTTGTAACTCTTCTATGTATACATTGGAAAAGGAAAAGCTTTTCAATATTCTACCGATAATTTTCTAGACGTAAAAACACCTAACTATATTTCTAAGAAAAAAATGTCAGTTTCGCTGGTACACTACACTGTCAGGAATATCCATGTAGAAGTAGAAAGTATGCAATAGTCATAGTAAGTGCATATTAATATTAAGTAAAAGTAAGTATGTCCTGCCTCTTTGTAAGCAGAGCTTATGTAATCCATCGACATATGCATGCAAAGTGTACTTATATCTGTACTCTGTGTTCCAACCTCCAATCACCAGTATTTTGCTGGTTTATTAACGAAATACATCTGCCATATTAATGTTTAGTAGACATTTATCTGTAGTATAAGTACGTTAAATTTACAATTATTGTTATCATTATTTAGTTGTTGTAAATATTTTCCTTAGAAAATAAATATTTGTAAACGTTTTAACTTTTTATTAAATCTATTTTGTTGCATAATACTGCTTGCAGGGAAGGGAAATATGCTTTACATAAAGATAACTTTGCATTAACCCAATATAGTTAGACACATCATTGCACAGCATCAGTTTTCCAGCCAGTGCAATCCAATGTGCTGGTAAACTAGCGATACGTACATTAATTGGCAAATAAAGTGGCTACGCACTCAACCCTTAGCTAATGGAATGCATTTAGCTTAATATCTATGCGCTCCTACAAAATCAATAGCTTCTTCTACTTACTAAAAGGAAAGATCGATATAGAAAAATAAATACAACAGAAGAGTTCGGTGGATAGGATTGGATGTGGTATTTACTAATATTAGTAGTGCGGATATTCGTATTGTACAATAGAAGGTACTTGGGATCCTATAGACTCTACTTAAGCGAACAAGAAAAAGCGGATGGATGCTCAAAACGGGAATAATCGATTTGAGCGGAACAAAGGTCGGTCGGGGCATTTAATCTAAATCCATATTATACAGCAGAGTTCGTCTGAGTGAACGAGCGGTATATTTATGCCACTAAATATATATACCTACTAACTACTATAACAATATATTAGTGTATAGTATCATAATATGCTTTTACCAGATACTATTTAGTATAATTAGTTACTTTTGTATAATATCCATTTATATATTATATAATTGAAGCTTTTTGAGTAAAGTATACTCTCAGGCATGTCATTGTACTTACTTGTGTAGTAATGTAGACGTAGACTGAACGAGGACGAGGGCAGCGCAGCGGTTGAAATATTATATCAGGATACGCACACAGAAGTTAAGACAATTTCACTTGGCTCCGCTAATCTAATGTTGTTTCTATTCTGGTTCCTTCTGTTGTCATTGCAAGTGTCACCATTATAGGATTTTTCTTCTGTAGTGCAATAATGCACATAGTTAGGCTCTCTACCTATGTAGAACGTAAAAGTACCTACACTCTTGTATATTTCACCCGATAAGGCTTCCATTCTAATTCTCTTACATATGAAAACGGACAAGCTTGACAAAACATGCAATGCAAATACTAATATGCAGGTAGGGTAGGTTTCTATATCTTTTAAGCACTTAAGTAGCATAATATTACTATATTTATAGGTGACATGACATCCCACAATATTTGGGTAAGTACTAAAATTTTTACCTATTCCTGATACCAAGTAATAAGTACCAGAACAGAAATATTAGTATACATACCTATTTTAAACCGTAACAAGCTTATACCTATCACTAATATGAAAAAAGTGTTAAGA
Organism: Tomocerus mixtus; assembly: GCA_034694165.1. Taxonomy (NCBI): domain Eukaryota; kingdom Metazoa; phylum Arthropoda; class Collembola; order Entomobryomorpha; family Tomoceridae; genus Tomocerus; species Tomocerus mixtus. The sequence continues at coordinate 13,810 of JAQFYC010002693.1, read as the reverse complement.
AGATCGAGAGTTATTATTCTTTGTATTTCTTTTAATACAGTTTCACGCATCTGTATTTCATACTACATAATATTTAGTATAAAGTTATGAAGTTTTGCTCGAAATTAGTTCTGCATAGTCTTGCAGATTTTTTTCATTATTGTTTATTAAATGTGCAAAATTAATAATTAAAGTTATTATTACTTCTACAAATATTTGCACTTTTAAGAAATTGGCACCTTTTCTAAATGGCATTTTAGTATTTAGTTAGCTTGACTCAATTGTGGGATATTTAATAAGTGTAAATTTAAACTTCAGGGCAATCAAAGAGAATTATATAGAATTATTATTTATCCCGACCTTATAAATTCATCCCGATTTTTAAACAAGGTATTGGAAAGAGGGGTGTCTGCGTTGTAAAAAGCATCCAATAAACTGGTTGGAGTTAGAGCTGGGTACACAAAGGTACATAATAATAATAGTCAAAGATCGGCTGCTCCTGCCCCCGCTGCTCTCTAACTAATTCCTTTTCGATTAATTTCTTTTCAAAGAATTGCACAATTGCGTTGTCCTATTAAACTGTGTAACTTAAAGTTCAGTATTCAATGAAGTTGAAGTTGTACTGGACAAAATAGGAGGGCTCGCTCCCACCCTAAATTCTCAAATGGTATAATTATATGGGGTTGGATTTGGAATTGGTTGTTAGATGATGGGATGGATGGAAGTTACCCTCTCGTTGCCTCTGCCCAGAGGGTTACTAATGTTTGATGTTGGGTTTATTTACACATTTTTATTTATGTCTATAGACTTGATCAAAGAAAGTCGGTTTGGTGTGGTTAGTGGGAGGTTTAGGCTGGACACATGAAATAGTACAGCTTCTGTTTTATATTTTATTTCTTTTGTAAATTGTTCCCTTTGTGTGTATTTACTACGTAATATCAATCCTTTCTGTCACATCACCTCACTTCAATGTAACTTGTTAGTGTCTGCAAATAAAAATTGGTGACCCGTGTTTTTTGTCCGCCTAGGAGTGAAATTATCCTTCCAATTCGCTCTCGATCAACCCCGATATCCGAAACAAAGGATTTATTAATATGAATATCAATTTATGAACACATAGTAAGTTACGTGCATTTTATGTAAAAGTATGAGAAGTAATATGGATTTCTGCTATTCAAATGAATAATAATATTGGTTTCACCGTTGTAGTTAAAGAAACAAGTCATGCTAAGGGCGAAATGAGAATTATCGATATATTAATTACTTAGTTAGTTACCTGTAAAGGCCAAATTATGCATTTATGGTGATTGGTGAACGAATTAACGTAAAACCATATGCCTTGGTACAATTTTCCTGAACTAAAATGTGCATTTACTATGAAATTGAGTGAATTATTCAATTAGTAGCAAAATTTGCAAAAATACTATATGGGTATAATAAAGATATGTCATAAAATCAAATTAGTTAATATTCTTGTAGTACTGCACAGCAAATATGCATTCATTTACTCATTTATTGTTTTTCTCTTAAATTAGGTAGTACACAATTTATTTACAATTTGCCAGAACATAGTTCTTATCATAATGTGGTATGTAATGTAGTGTAATACTATTGTAACATAATTATGTATGTATTTAGGATTACATTAATTAAGTATATCTCATGATTCCGGGATGATTTCTCTTGCATTAATTGATTGCGTCTAATGTAAATACTATTTATAATAACTTACATTCTATTGTATATCTAAGTACTTACTATTTAGTAACTTATGCAAATAATACATTATGGTACAACACTGGATTACATTTTTTAATTAACAGATTAAAAATGAAGTCCGTATCAATCTTACCTAAGTATTTAATAACGTTATCATTACATTGGTTGGTAAATTATTTATTTATAAATTGACATACGTCGTACACAATGCAGACACGGACTTAATATTAACTTACTTAATTAGCGTAATCCTTATTTGTTCAGTGTATACAGTATTTATTACCTATTGTGTGTTAATGTTAGTCGTAGTGTATGTAGTATGTATATGTACCTAAATACTTGCCATAATATTTTTCCAAATATATTAAAAAGAAACTCCCTGTTCGTTGGCCATTATTACAGTTGCCGACAAAAGTTATTAGGAGTCTCGACTCGACATTTTAAATGCATGTACAGTTTCTTACCTTCAGGATTAGTTACACGACATTATCTATTGTAATTTACATACATTAAGGGAATGTGGTACGTACACTGCATCCTATAGTAATTGTACATTACCTTAAGTATGTAGATATCTGTATTTTACATTGTGAATTGAGATTGAGACCTCTATGAAATCCTTACAATTCTTGTGTGAGGATTTGTATGATTATTTTGTCAACCTCATTAGCCTAACTATAATGTAATCTCTTTTGGCTTATACACTAAAACCAAACTTAAAAATTAAAGACTAAATCAATGATACAAAAATTTAAAATCCATAGCTGTGCCCACATACTTGAATATAACAACTTAATCGAGAGTGTTAGGTACTTGTCATTAGTGTCATTACTACACCTTTTAGTGTATATGCAATGCATATTGTTTTGTTCTTTCCCTGTTACATAAGCATAACAGTAGTTTGCTATTCAAGCGATATTTTTCTATTGTATGAAGTTAAAAATGTCATGGTTTGTCATAAAGAGTTTTGAGATATAATTATTGTAGCCGTACAGCCAACCGACACAGGGTGGAGAATTAATATAATAATTAATATAAAATATTGTATCTTTAAAAGAATTAGTGTAAAGAAAACTTACTGAAAATACTTACTGTCTGATACCCTACTTATAGTAGATACGCTTCCACATTAAAAACGAATTACAATTTACAACATTACACCTAAACTGCTTTACAATATTGTATTTTAGAATAATTATAGTGAATATAATAATGTTAAGTAGTATATGCATCGGATTGCTTATGGCAATATAATTAATGAGTAAATTAATACTGACGTTTATTAACCTAACGTATATAAATCTACTTGACATTTTCGTTTGTATTAAAGTCTAGTGAACAATGCCAGCGAAATACTTACTTATTTAAGTACCCAGTATCAGTATTAGAATTTATTTTATTACATATTAGTATGTCCATCATGAAAAGTCGTTCATTATAATTTATACCTGACTGAAGTTCATCTATTTATTGAAACCTTTCTGTAACTGGTTTTATAAAATGTCTACAGTTGGGGCTCGACTGCACTGTACTGGCGGTTTAGTTAATATTATATTATTTTAGTGGTACGGGTACGGGTTTGGTTACGGTATGCAGTGGTATGGTACGTTAACGTTACCTGCTTTACATTCAGAACAGATTCACAGGAATGCAATGCAGTACTACACTACACAATATAAAGATAATTTGTTTCAGTCTTGGCTTTAATGTAAGTTATTACATAATAATGTTAAGTAGCTACCTCACAACTCACATAAGTACTACTTAAGACGGTATCTACCTTAATTGGTTTACCTATGTAATGTCTAATACTTATTATACTATATTGTGTCAGCAAATACATTTACATATTGCATTGAAACTGTATTGGTTGGGGTCAGCCACATTATAATTATAATATAAATCCTATCCATACTTATATTACATTGGGATTTATTATTTTTACTTAAATTTGGGGATTGGATGAGTAAAGAGAAAGAGGACTTTTATTACTTTTTGTGAGAATTAGTTTTAATGATCTAATCACTCATGAAAGGCTACAGTACCCATTTACAATACCTAACTAACTTATTTAAATATTAAATACCACAATGTGTTATGCTATGTATACATACGATACGAGTAGTAACAATATATTTCATGCAATTTTTACCCTGTACTCCGGCAAAGTAGAAAATCTGTCTATTTGTGTAAGTATGTATGTATGTAATATGTATGCAATGCATGTAGATAATTTAATTCGACTTTCTACAGCTCCACTCAAGCATTTTCTAATTAAAAGTCTATAGGATACAAATTACAATACACTTCAAAATTCAACTACAAACTAAATTACCTAGGTACTTAATTTTAGATACTATTTATAATTTATGTATACATTATTGGTATTTGAATCTATTTCTTCTTGCTATCTGCAAGTCTGTTTCATTGCATTGCTTATTTATTATTTTGCAGACAAAATACTACGTAAGCTGAAAAAGAAACACATTTCTAAACTATTTAGTGTTCCTATGATAATTGTATTTAAATTCGTAAAACTATTCATAGATAATAATTCTAGGTGTTACATAATTATAATACAGTAATAATAAGGATGATAGTGACGTATAGTGCGCTCGAGTTTCCATTTCCATTATTGCACAAAGGAAAGATTAATTGGCAAACATCAAAACAAAACAACATCCATATAAAATCCAGTTAAAAAATTGTATTGCCTCAGATTCCCATTGTGTCTAAAAATTTCGTTACAGTTATACTAATATTTCCAGAATTCTGAAACCTTGTTCGGTAGCTCATTGCTTATTATTAGTAGGACTTGCATAGTAGCTAAACTAAATGTATGGCAAGATATATAAAATAATTGAAGCCTGGTAAAAAAAATCTAAAATTGCTCATAAAATTTTATTTTTACCATGACACTTCGTTTAAAAGCGGCTATATAATTAAGCAGCACTAAATCGAAGACAGAGCCTTATAGCCAAATTCATTAATATACATAATGTGTATGAAACTAGGAATTTTAAGCTTGAATTAAATACGTATTATCTAATAATACTAAAAATAATGCTATTAAAATTTGAAAATGGAAGGGAGGGGAAGAGCAGATGAAAAATCTATTTTGTAAAGGGATGGCTGTCAGAAGTGTAAAATGTTAAGGACTAGAAAATTCGATAGTCCTTGTAGACAATTCATGGTCTGAGTAAAAAAGAGAGCTGCATGAGGCTTCGGTTGTTTGGGAATAGAACATTACTATGTCAACTTCACTCACCAAACCAACGCAACACACCTAAACAAAGTTGTATATAATAGAATTGAATTGAAGTACTGCCGTCTGTTTGTATGGTATGAACGAACATTAGACACTACAAAGTCTATCTTCTTCAATACATAATTCAACTACGCTTATAAATAATATATATAATTGTATGTAGTATGTAGGTATGTACTTATTTATTTGGGACGTGAATGTGAATACATGGAGTAAAAACGGAGGATTAACTCTGATCGGATATTACGTATCATTTTGCTATATTTCGAGATTTATTCTCTTTCGGCTCTATACTATATCTATTATGTATCTGTGAGTGTTTCTCTATGTTCGTAAGTGTAGCTGTACAAGTTACAGAGTTACAACATGGTTACTAGAGAGAAGATAATAATATAATGGCTAGCTGTGATGCATTGTATTGTGTTGTGTTCGAGTGTTGTGATGTGAGATGTGGCCCCCCTCTAAGAAAATACAAAGCTGTGGCACAGTGTCCCGGAGCGAGCAAAAGAGTACAAAACTGACAATGAGTCCCGGCAAGGCCCCGGCCGAAGGACCGAGTGTCCTAGGCTCACCAGCTTGGCTTAGGCCTCCTTTTACTTCTCTTTTACCATTTATTGTACTTACTCCAGTTTGCCTTTACTCGCCCGTTCCTTCCTTTTGTTTCCTAGCTTTGTTTGCCATATAATATTATGTACGTGGTTTCATCTCTTACTGTGTTGGCCTGGCCTGGCCTGGTTGTCCCTCTTTTTGCTTTGTCTCTCTCATGTAATAAATATCCCTCAACATTTTTATTTTTAATGATACATAGTTTCACATTGTCTCTTTTTCGTCATACAGCACACGGTCTTGCTAAAAATGTTCTTTTATGTATTTCCGTTTTTAAATAATGTGACTACATTTCATGTAAGTATATTATTAGTAACAAAATGTGAATATACTAAATAATCTGATAGGTACTGGACAACTCAACTATTTTTAAACGTACAAAAACTACATATAATGAGAACTGATCTTGTAAATTATGTAAATGAAAATTAATTTCACAAGAAATATAATATAAAAAGCAGTCAAAATAAATCCTGAAGTTGGGATTGTGAATAATTTGCTAAAATGAAAGACATGAAAGTGAAGTTTGCTGCTTAGATCTGAGTCGTCAGTCTTAATTTTCTAATTTGCAAAGAACAAAGACGAGAAATACCTAATTAAATAGTTATTGATATGTATGAAGATAATAAAACTATTTAAGTAGTAACGGTATAATCTTATGTAACATAAGTACAAAGTTGTATTGTATAAAATGCTTTCAGGGCTCTACCTATACATAGCCTACAATTGCTTGAAGGCTACATAAAATTAAATGGTTCTAAATAAAAGAAACTATAAAGGTTGAAGGTACTTGTCATTAAATAAATAAGGGACCTATTTAATGGTAATGGTAATTTGTAAGTTGTAAGTATGCAGATAACGAGGCCTGTGTAAATTGTAATTTGCAATATTCGATGGAGTGTGTTTCGAGTTTGGCTTTGGTTCATTTGATTTGAATTGAATGGTTTGTGGATGAGAGAAAAGGCAAAGGACAGACCAACGGCGTTAATAATGTATTATTATAGTATAGGTTAGGTTTAGTTTATGATGGGTGTAGTTATATTGTGTTGGTTGTGTGTGATCTGAGTTAGTGTTGGTAGTTGGTATTGGTACTTGGCTAAGTAAGTGGGAAATAACAATAAGTAAGCGTGTGTATGTGTAGCGTAGACAAATCTGAATAAATTATGTAGCAACAGCAGTAGCAATAATCAGATCATCATCGGATCGGCTTTTGAGTAGTCTGAATTGGATTAGTAAGCAGCAATATCAACTACTACTTACATATATTAACGTTAACTTAAACTTATTACTGTTAAATACACAGCTACAGCTACTGGATGTAATGCAATGCAATGGTTGGACTCTCTGGACTGATAAACTAGGTGAACTAGTTATTATTGTATTGACATTCATCTCTAGCTCTGATCTCATTCTACTTACTAAATAGCTAAATAGCTACTTAAGCATTTTCTTTTTCAAGTAGGAATATAGTTTCAGAATGATTTGACGGAAAAGTTATTACTCTACAAACTTGTTGTATGTATGTACAGATATAATATATTTGTAAATACATTGGCTTGCTTAGCATCTGTCTATTCTGTCGAATGGACCTTACTTTATGTAAGCATGTAAATAGAAGTTGAACGCTAAAATTATGTATTGTGTTACCTCAATAAGAAAGAACCCTTTTAAAATAAAATAAAATTTTAGTTTGAAATGTAGTAAGTTACTGTACAAATATTCCTGTGCTTTAAAATTTAAAACGCTATGATGCAAGTGTGTATTTAGCTAATAGTTAAGTACAGTATCCAGTAAGTGGAACGGCTAGGCTAAATTATTTAATTATTTAATTAGATATAAAAAAACAATGCGCTGAGTGAAGCACTTAACGGATACTGAAGATTGTAAGAAATTTCAATTATGTAGTGGAATATGGTCAAGTTAATGCGATTTACTGTATGATGTTGAGTTGTAAGTTGAATGGACTGTCTGTCGTCGTGGTGTGTTTATAATGTAGTATTGTAGTAGTGTAGTAATTTAAGAAACTGGAGCTATTCGATTTTACCGTCTAATTGTATGCACGTCATTGGAGTCGGTGTGGCCAATAGTTAGAAGCCAAATCAGGACCGTGACTTGGAATTTGGACAGGAACGGAAACTCCAGCCGAAATGACTCCTTAAATTAAGACACGAAAAAAAGATAAATTAGCTACATGCATACCATGTAATTAAAAATACTTTTTTGAGAAATACTGTGAACTATTTGTATTTAACACAAATTCTTCATTGCAAAAATTGCTTTTTTGTGTGCTTTTTGTTACTAAAAATTTAAATGTACCAGAAATTTCTTTCCTGAGAAAAAATAGTATTAAAGAAATGAGATTAATAATGAGACAATTATAATGAATGGTAGAGATGACATACCGTGATACTGACTGGAAGCTCCGCCATGAGCAGAAGGGGCATTAGCTCCATAGGAAGAGTGAGAATTTACTCCAGAGGACACGGAGGCTTGACCGGAACCGCAATGCGGCCCACGACCCCCATAGCTTCCAAGAGATGACAACGGATCGGCGGCAAACATGTAGGAATAACTAGCGGCGGGATGAGCTGGTTCTCTCTGTTGCAAACAACTTCCTCCCATACTGCTCAGACTTCCGGTCATAGAACTGCACAAACAAAATATTCAAAATATACATTTATTCTCACTTGGAAAATATTTTCCACTAAATATCTTAACAAGCCATTGCGCATCTTATTTTAACTACATTCATTGAAATTTTAAATTCAATCTTACAATCGGTAACAAGCTAACTTTGATTTGTTGAATATTTGGGATAATTAAAGACTATAAGGATTTTAAGGATACCGACAAAGAGTTCTTGCTTTATAAACCTCACATTCCTTATAAATTGCACAATAAACCAAATATTTATTTATAAATGCGCACATTTTAAGAGTTTTTAGATAAATACTAACAAATGCTTTCAGTTTTGCATACGAAACAGTAGAATTAGTTTAGTTAAGGTAGTTAAGCAGGAGAAGACTTATAATCTAATCTTATCTGTAACATAAAATATGCATTACCTATTTCATTACAGGCAACTCAGCAGCGTTATCGTAAATTGTGGTGTGTCTAAGTGACTACACAGTTACATAAGCTATTGTAGATTATTTTGGTCATACATACGAGTAGCATATGAATTTCCTGGTTTGTTGATGAACGCGTAAAAGGTTACGTTAACAGAACACAGTATACATAATAAAATATAAAAAAGAGACTGAATATTTGTTACTATGTTGTATTGTAGCCGTTATATTGTATATAGAATTATAAAGATAGTCAATATAGTAAAGGGAATGGTAAATGGTAGATGCAGTATGTATTATGTATTGTGGATCTCGTGGATGGATTGGAGAAGGAAAATGGGAAGAAGGGGAGCCGCCGGCGTTTGTGCATTTTCGTGTAGAGATGAGTTGAGCTGATTGTGAGTTGAGTTGCGTTGAGTGGGACGTGGGAAGGCAATGCAATGGAATGGAATGGTTCAATTCTAGTCACTTATCTTCAGAATGCACAGTTCAGACAAAAGGAGAAGGCAGTGGCTACACGATATCATTACGAGTTGATGCCCAATGTAGAAATAATCCGAGGCGAAAAGGAATGACGATTACGCCCACCAACACCCCGCGACTCTCTCTATCTACTTTCTGCTCTGACTCTCATTCGAAGTTATATTGTACTACAGATCTATTGTATTTCTTGTACCAATACAAGCAATAGTCTAAAATGTACAACCAAGACTTCAATTTACTCACAACACAATATTTTGGATGGATTTCCCTTAAATCATATATATATTTACTGTAATATTATTAATATTACTAATATCCGCTGAAGCTACTTAGAAATGCATAAAAACATAGCAAACTCCATGACTCCATGCAATGCAACACTTAAGTTAAGTAAGACTTAAGATGCTATTTCCGCAGATATCCGTATTTTTTAAAATGTAAGAACCCTTAAGTATTTGTAATATAAATATAGGGGCTTATATGAAAACCCAGCGTAATGTAGGCAAAGCCCAGCTAAAGTAAAACACCAAAATGGTAATCCTCCGCAGAATTCATTTATTAATTTACAATATTTATGCGTCGGAACAGGAAATTTTTTATTTTTACATTCTGCTAAAAAAAATCTCTTGGCTTTAGTAGCTTAAAATATTTCTCGTTAATACAGATAGAAGAGTTAATTAATACTAACATTAGGGAATATAATGCAACAAATTGGTCTTTGGCTGGAGAATTACTACTTTGACGTTCTACTTTGGCTGGATTTTGACTAAAAAGCGATTATGGGGAGAATTTTACTTGTTTATTTGTTTGGGATTTACCCAGAATTTGGCTGGAGTTTATCCGTATACCAAATATAAGTGCATGATACTGAGGTATGACATGACCTATGCCTACTTATCTACCGAGAATTTTACTAGCCACTGTTTACAAAATAATGGAACTAATACATAATACACAAAAGTACCTACATAAATAAATAACATAATTCTAGGTATTATAATCCTGTCGGAAGACAAGATGCAAAGGAAACCGCAAATGCTTAGAAATCTTCCTTATTCTTAAAGATTATTCAAATCCTCTGAGTACTAGTTTACTTTTTGTTAAGGATACCTGTAATTTACTAACAACAAAGGCTTTCAAGTACTAACAAGGTTTCCGCAAAAGTTTTAAGTATGATATTTTCGCCCTAATAATATGATTCCTCATAATAATATACTCAAGTTAATATTTAAGTTTGTTATTTTTGGCATTGCAGCGCGACCGGAATTTTCTACATCATTTGAACACATTATGCAATATTCTTATACTGAATTGCTTCATCTACCATTTACTATTTACTGGAGTTTACTATTAGTAGATATAGGTATGTATCTACAGATATATAGAAAAGGGTAAATGAAGTATTTGTAATCTGTGTGAAGAATTCTAACCTCGGATTCTATAATTAGAACGCGGTAGCATTTATTGTAGCCCAAGTTACGCGCACCCTTTGGTTCGTGGTGCGTGTTACACAAGAATGGAAATTCCAGCACCCTTTTCACTGGATAGAATTTACAATGAAATAGTAACAATGATGGGCACTGACTAATTCCGCCGTATCCCGTCTCCGCCAGTCGCTTATCTCTCTTTGTCGCTAACAAATTGCATTGTATCCCATTATAGTCTTTTAAGGCCTTTGGCCCCTGCCTTAAATTCTATTGATGATACCTACTATTTATTATTTGGATCCAACATCCAACATCCAACCCTTATTTATAAGTATAATAGCCAGTCGGTACACTTACAACTTGATACATTACACATACTTAGTTATTTTCCTTTGCCCTGCGTTTATGCGTTATTGATATTATATTTAGTTATGTTATAGGGTATAAGCGCCAAGCGTATGCTCTCATCTCACCCTTCCCCGTTCAGTTAGCATGTTCTTTAGTTTAGGTAATTGAAATTGTAATGCTACTACATACTCCATACTTAATACCTTCATACAATTCAAAGTACCCATTATCCATTCTGCATAGTTTGCTTTGTACTGTATCAATGCTCATAATTCACAATTGCCACCGAATAATAAAAGTAGGTAGATATTTCTAAATAATATGTACCTATTATAAAAATACAAAAATTAATCATACAGGATCCGCAACAAAATAATTGCATATAGTTTGAACAAGGTGTTTTTGAAAGACTTTTAAATTACGAATGGACTATTGCATACAACATGTCATGGTTTCAAGAGGTAACACTTTTATATTTAAAAAATGGAAGTTTGCTTGAAATTAATATTGGCTTTTAAAATGTAGTGACCCAATAAAGGTTTAGTTAGTGTTTGCATACGTTTAGTAAATGAAATTGAACATTGTACAGTACGAATACACGATTGTAAGTAGGTAGACACAGAAATTGTATTTTGAATGAATGAGAATGAGAGTATGTAGTAGGTAGGTACATAGATGAAATAAAAGACCCAGAGAACAGATAACTGGCTGTGGATGAGATGCGATGAGAGAATAATTTGGTGAATTCTGTTTTGTAGGACACGTACGTTGTGTACCTGTAGGAATCCGGCATGGAGGCGATGGGTTGTGGCAGTGAGGCATACATTGAATTGAATCCGGAATTCAGCGGAAGACGAGCGGCCGTTGTGGATGATGGCGGAGGAGAGACACCGACGTGGTCGGAACCTCGACGCTGATTTCTCAGCTTCTCTTCTCTTCGCCATTTTGCTCGCCGATTGCTAAACCACACCTGGAATACCAGACAACCAACCAACCATTCAATTCAATTCGGGATATTCTCTTCCTCAATCCAATAAATAAATAATAGACTACAAAATATATTTATACAGGCACAGCTTTCTGTGTGTTTTCGCACAAACATCTATTTACTACTATTTAGTATATCCATTTTATGATTGTACAATTCCATTCAGAATAGATTTCTATTCAAAGAATTACAAAAAGATACTCTTTAGAATAAATACTTTACTTAATGTTCAATTATTTTATTTAAAACAAACATCATGCACATATGAATTAAAAAAAAATATTTTTGAGATTGACTAAATTGACAAGCTCATTTTCACACATAAATGATGAAGGAATAACCATAAATGGGTTTCTAAGTACCTGAATTCGGGCTTCCGGCAAACCGATTTTTTCTGCTAGTCTCTCACGGGCAAACACATCGGGGTAGTGCGTACGTTCAAACTCTGCAAACAATAATCAGGAAATAAATAAACATTGTTCACGAATAAAATTTTTATGGATATTTGAAAATTCCTAAAATATCCCTGTAGAGATATAGGTTATGCTTTTTCTAAGTTGAGGAGACCGTTACAATACAATATATTATATTTGTAAACAAGGGCAGTTTGCTTGATTTTACTCAAGTGACTCGTCCCTAATCCATATGCCAATTAAAATAAAGTACGAAAATGTCGTTTCCCGAGTATCAATTTATTTGAGCGACCGGTTTCGATTCAGTCCTAAACGTGCTCTTAAGATTATAATAGTGGGTATATCCTTATAAAATGTGTCCAGTAGTTAATTACTATTGTCGATTATACAGTAAAATGTGTTGAAAGTACAGAGGTATTATATGTGCACTCTGCAGTGCATTGGCTTGTTTACGTGTCGCCTGTTCCAAGTACAATGCTCACTTTATCATTAAAACTGAAAAACTAATTGATAATATAAGATCGAATATATGTAATATGCCACAGGAACTAAAATTGAAAACAATAGTTAGTGATAATTACGCACCTGCTAAATTTTATATACTTCCTAAAGTGCATAAGCCATACGATATATTTCCTAAAGGTAGACCGATAAGTAGTAATATTAAGTGCTGTAATAGAAACATTAGTAAAGTTGTGGATATAATACTCCAACCTGTTATGAATTTAATGAAAGATGTCCTATTAGATACGACTCATTTCATTCTAAGATTAAATGAAGTTAAATTAAATCCAAAGCGCAGATACACACTAATAACCGCTGACATTGATTCATTATACCCTAATCTACCTATTAATATATGTAAAGCACAGTGTCTCAGCACATACGAAGAGCATAAGCATCTTATTAACCTACCATTCGATATAACAACTAATCAATTAAGTAAACTTCTTGATTGGAGCTTGGATTTTAATTTTATAGAATATAAGAACAAATTCTTTATCCAACATAGGGGTATACCTATGGGCTCAAATTCAAGTGTTACAGTTAGTAATATTACGGTATCGAAAGAGATTCAACCCATGTTTTCAAATAACGAAAATATCGTATTTCTACAACGGTTTATAGATGATATTTTTATTATCCTTGATATTACTGACATTGAAGATGTAAATTCATATATAAAAAATATATTCGTACATGCTTTTTTAACATTCACATTTGACTTCGGAACAAAGGTAAACTTCTTGGATTTAACTGTCAATATAAATGAGTCAGGTATTATAGACACCACTATTTATAGAAAGCCAGTAAGTAAGCACAAATACCTCCACTACTGGTCGAACCATTCTGTTCATTTACTTAGGTCATTGCCATACTCGTCGGGAATTCGTATCTTAAGGTGTTATTCAGATGAAACTAAAGCTAGAAATGAAATTATCATGGAAATGGAGAAATTCTCCGAAAGGTTGTACCCATCTAAACTATTAGAAGACTGTGTAAAAAAGCTA
>JAQFYC010002692.1:0-24180 GCA_034694165.1 Tomocerus mixtus | reverse complement strand
TACTTGACTCATTTCCTGCGTAATCAATGTTAATTTTACACTAATGCATACCTAAATTATGAATTCATAAATAGAGACACTATTATCTTTACTAAATGTTAAATATTGAAATATTTAAATATTTATTCCATTTTTGAACATCTTTGCTTAAATGACAGTTCTGTGACATAACTATGTTTATAGTTTCCATTCTGATTTTATTTCTCATTCTCTCTATTAGATTTTATTTTGTGAATTGATGGATCGGATGGATACGCTGTGATATGATGTGATCACAGTAGATCACATCACTTTAGTTATGTTATAATGTCCTTTCTTCCCCATGCCATGCCATGCCATGCCACAAACTAATGTCATTAGTATTAGAATCTCCACTCATGTCAGTGAATCTCCCTCAATGACACTCTCGCTCCAAAATTCTATCCAGCCAACTTCTACAAGCATCTTCTATACAAATATATCAATGCAAGCAAAAGTAACGCACATAAATATAATAATGTCAATTTATCTATAAGACTCTCCATTATATAGTACAAATGACAATATGTACAAGTACGCTATACAAATGCATAGCAGAGGAACAAGCATAAGACTTGAATTTATTTTATTTTAGTGCATAGGGAAACCATTAAGTATAGCTAACTAAATAGGAAGGCAAAGGCAGGCCAGGCCAGGCTAGACAATAATATTATAGGAAGTTTAAGCCAAAGCCAAGCCAAAGCCAAGCCAGGTTAGATTTACATTGTCATGTCATGTATACACTATTTTTTAGTATTTCCTATATATAGGTGTATTTGAGATAGAAAAGAATCCTAGTCCTTCGTACCGTAAGTTGTAAGCTCGGCTTTGGTTTCCTTTCCTAAAAAATCAATGCTCAGTTAAGTTGAGTTGAAATGGATCGAGAGCGGTGCTTAGACATTGCCTTCCTTCAGATATAACATTATTCGGTGCGTAAAGTTTGTATTTTGTATTTTGTGCTGTTGCATTTGCTTTCCTCTTCCTCTATCACTATCTCTTCCCAAACTATTTACTATTATACATATTTATAGTAAAGTAGTGGTAATATTGGTAGTAGCACGTAAATTCTGTATGTACGAGTAGAAAAGCATTTTTATCTAAGGCGAAACTATATAGGATGATTTCCAGTAGATTCTTACATATACATACACATAGTTAATATACAGATAGAGTATTGGTTTGGTAAATGGTAAAGTGAAGTGAAGGGACAATATTATTCATGTAGGGAGAAAAGGAAGGGAGAGAGAAGACGAAAGACCAAGGCAGAGAGACAGACAGACAAGAGTTAAGCATTTATGTGTGTATGCTATGTATATGGAGAGATATTTATTATATGAATGAAATGAATTCTGTTTATAGGTACTTACTATTTGTATGTATGCTCCTGTCCTGTTGGGTTGTGTTGTGTTTTGGTTGTGACTGAATTGAACTGAGAGTTCAAATGCTATATAGATTAGTATTACCATTACCTTCCTATAATATGTACTTATGTATGTATAATATATTTATGTAAGTAAGGGAGACGAAAGCTAAAGCTAATCGTAAATACCTCACTCTTGCTCTATAGTACTTGTCCATTTGTACGTAATATGTATTTATATACATGATTTGAGTGAGTATCTGTCCAAAAGGACACAAATATATGTAATATATGTATAGAGCTAAGTAAAAGTGACGAGGAGGTCCTTTAGTACTTTAGACTTTAGTTTATCATTTGAAGCTTCTCTCCGGTATTCGTCCGGCTAAAAATTCTGTCACGTGTTCCTTGTTGTGTTCTGTTGTGTTATATGCAGCTAGGTCGATTTAGGTCCTTAGTTTTAGAGTAGAGGTTCACAGAGGAAGAGGACAATCCCTATGCAGGCCAAAGCCAAGCCAGGCCAGGGCAGGGGTTAGTTATTTTCCTTTGCTTACTTACAGTGGCTTTTGTATCTATGTACACATAGTGGGTTCCCTATATATAATATTATGCTTTCTATTGTACAGAGACATAATACAGCGTTCTGTTAGGTTAAGGTCCTTCAGTTCCTCTGTAGTATAGTATTTGATATAAATATTTCCTACTGTAGTCAGTCAAGTCAGTAGTAAATGGTTTGCTGTGACTGTGACATGACAGGCTAAGCAACAGCAAACCAATGCAGTTCACTTATGTACTCTTGGAGTTTAGCTTAGTTTTAGTTTGCTGTAGAATGTTCTGTCAATTCATCCCTTTATAGTATTTATATGTCCGTTTGTATTGTATACTGTATGTATTTATTTCATTGTAACAGTAAGTTAATATTTGTTACCAACATAACATAACGTAAGGCGTAAGGAAAAAGAAGGAAGGAATATGAATACGGATGCTAGAAAAGAAACAGCAAGAGAATATCTATAGAAAACAGTAAAATATTGCACTCGAGAATTACAGTAGAGTTAGAGTTACTTACTGTACCGACTTGTCTTAACTTAAGTAACTAACTGATCGCACTATTATAACTATTTACAAATGTACTTAGCTAGTAAGTAAGTAGTTAGCTTTAGATTAGTGCACTGTTTACACGTAGAGACATAAGTATTCATGTAGAAGGATGCATAATGCATAGCCAACGCTTCTTAAGTTACGTTAGGCTGTCAGTGTCAGGTATGTAGTATGTAGTATTTATTTTCTAATATATTTATTATTATGTAGGTAGCTTTAGCTTAACAATAATTTAATGCGGGATAGTGAACTGATAGTGTTACAAAGGATACCTATATGGCTATGGGAATAAATAAAGTCAAAGCAACTCAACACAACACAACGCAACAGGACAAGTTAAGTCACTTACATACAAATAGTAGTTGATAGTGTAACTAACTAAAGCAAAAGAAATGTAAATTACTTAAAGGTAAGTAGTAGGTATGTACAAATAGTAGGTACTTTTGTATGTAGAATATAATAATGCAAAGGTAAAGCACCAGATTTGTATACAAAATGTGTACAGATATGCATAAGTTGTGTTTTGTTACAGAGGTAATGGATTTAACACGTATATGGAATAAAGGGATGCAGCTAAGCTACAATAGCAGGTATTAAGTTGTGAGAAACTATAAAGTATAAGGAAGGAATAAGCTGAGAAGCAAGTGTAAGTTTATATAGTGTTATGTTATGTTATGTTAGGTTGTGCTGATTGTGAGTTGTATTTGTCTGTATGGATGTAATGCACTGGTGCTGGTGCTGAAGAGTAAATGGTAAAGTACAAACTGACTATGAGTATGAAATGAAGTACCGTTTCATCTTGCTTGTCAATTTTCGGGTTAGTAAACGGTGCATTTGCAATGTCTTCCTTTTGTTTGCCTCTCAAGATACGCTATAGTCACTCATGCACAGATTTCTATCTTTACACTTGAACATACATTCAGATCCACAACACTCTCTGTCTGTGTAGTATTCTGTACTGTATTATTATGCATTTACTTTTTATATGTACATATCTGTACTTGCGTTAACTTACACATTTGCATTACCTACTACTATAAGTACTGCAATAATGCATTTATATTTATAGTCTCCCTTGTATTATCTGCTGCATGCCTTTTGTCGTGAAATGAACGTTAATTTAAATTACGTTTGCGTTTACTTATCCGTTTACGTTTCTATAAGTAAGTGTCTATGTATTTTATGTTGTATTAGTATATATGTACTTTGTAATCTGATTCATGTCAGTTCATTGTAATGTAGAGAGGAGAAGGAGGAAAAATAATAAAACTGACTGCAAAATGCAATATAGTGCAGAAGATAATACATAGGGATCTTATAAGTATATAAGTAGTATCACTAAAGAAGATAAAAAATACAAAGAAACGATTCATTCCTTTCTGTAATGTGCGTAGAGTATCTATTTGTACTTTCTACGTAGGCAAAGCAAGGCAAAGCAATAGAAAATGCAATTCAATGTCCCTATAGAAGTATCTTTGTACAATTATGTACAGATAGGTACTGTTAGTGAAGTTGAAGTCAAGTAAATGCATGCAGAGGAATGAGATGAACGTGTGCATTATAAAGTAAAGTGTAATGTTCTATTAGAAGATGTACAGTAGAGGGAAGGGATAAGGAATACTATTTATGTCTTTTATACAGAAACTAACGTTATCCAGCTCACTTCTCTAGTTGAGTTGCGATCTCTTCTTCCTCCCTTGTTCTTCTTCTTCACTTGACTTGACTTGACTTGACTTGACTATTTGTAAATGCACTAAAATAAGTATTAACTGGTAAAAAATGAAATTAGTCGAGTTGTATGTACTATGTGTAGGAATATGTATATAAGAAGAGCAAAAGAGAGTCTAAAGTGCAAGAGAGTTGCACTGCACAACACAAACAAGCCAAGGCGAAATAAAAAGGCAGGGACTAAACGTAGAACAAGATGAAGATGCGAATGCGACTTGGATTTTTTATCTGTACTATAGAAGATATATTGTAAATATCTTATATAGCAGATGCATGTTTTAGTTTAGAGTTTAGAGTTTACGTTATGTTATGTTACGTCTCTGTCTCACTCTGTTCCTCAGATATTTCTATTTCTTCCACGAGGCAAATGGCCAATGAATCCAAAATCCGTGCACATACATTTCTCAATGACGAAAATAGATATTTCTTGTATCTTGTGATGTGATGTGGATGTGAATGCGATGTTTAGTCAAGTTGAGTCAAGTTAAGTTAAGTTAACTTTCTACGTACTTACGTGTACTATATCTGCAGTTATAAATACAGACTATCTGTAGACTACTAATATTATACACACTGCATTTATACATTCTACTTATACGTAATGCAAAGATCAGAACAGAAGCAAACACGGTTTCAGTTTATTAGAAGAACAGGAACAGAACACAAGAGATTAGCTAATATACTTATTACATACTATGTCTCATCTTCATCTTATTCGAATTCTACTTTTTCCTTTTAAGATTTTTACGTATTTTTACGTATATTATGCTTTCATATACATATTATCTGAAAAATAGGTATATCAAAAATCTTTTTCTGTATTTAGTATACTGATAGATGTTTATACATTTTTATAGTATAGGAGTTAGGGTGTCTTTTTGGTTCAAGGGCTGCGGGGCAATTAAATTCGCCGTGCTACATATATACATTAGCTAGAGAGAGATAGTGATAGCAAAGCTTTTAGCTTTGGATTGCAAATGCAACGAAGCCAAGCCAAAATAAAGAAAACCATGATTTCAGGAATAAACTAAAGGCAACTTATGTATACTATATATAGATATTAGATTGTAATATACATTTATACATTTCCTGAGCATATGTTTTAGTATAAGTTTCTTAACATTAGCATTCATACATCATATCATCCTGCTTCAGGTATTTATAATGCAAAGAAATGGGAATTGCTCTCTGTATCTATGTTACACACATACCTACACAAGTTACTTACAAGTATGTAACAAGTACGTAAACGTAACCAAAGAACGAAACGAACGGAAATTATTTTTTCCTATCGGTCTGTCTACCGTCTATGTTTCTATGTGTGTACATTGTACATACAAATATCTTTAGAATATTTCTTTAGTGGAATGGAATCCGAAACCAAAGTTAAAGTTAAAGGAGAGCAGGCAGGCCAGACCAGGCCAGACCATCAAGCAAATCTAGAGTCCATCCAATCCAATCCAATCCAATGTTAGATAACTTTAGGTCTTCTCATTTTGCATATACTGTGTAACAGATACAACATTTTTACACGAAGGAGCAAAAGCTTGCGTTTACTTACTTAAGCGATAGCTTTTAGCTTTGTTGTCTTGTGTTTCTACTTTGATAGTACGATATTAAAAGAAGAGATACAGAAAAGAGATATAGATTAAATAGATAGATAGCCATTACATACATACATATCTGTATATTTAGTATATTTAGTATATATGTATGTCTACTTAAAGGGTTGTCTTGGTTTGTCTTGTCTGTCTGTCAGCCAAGCATACAATCATAGATAATACTTTACCAAGGTTAGCACTGCGAATATCCTGACGAGTTTTCATCACTCTACTCGACAATTATCATATTATCCCACACCACACACAATCCAATCCTCAAACAAAACAACAAAGCTACCTAAACACTCTGTCTTATATTTTTTACCTCGATTCTGAATTGACTCGAAATATTGTCTGTGTACTGTACTGTAGTACTGTATGCGGTACATAGTACATAGTCAATAAATTGTGTAATAGAATCCTTTCCTCTTTACATAGGAATATTCGCAAAAAGAAATATTTTGCATACAAAGAACATTAGAGAACAAAGAAATTTCCTCCTCGTTTCTTGCTAATTCTATCAAACTGGACTGATAATGATAAATGCGTTCTAAAGTAGCTAGTGATGATGTTCTTATGAGCTACTACAAAGATAAAGGTACTAGGTACCTAACAGTGTGCAAAATATCGTATCATTACATTACACAGTTACTTTATTTGCAAAGATATACTATTTGCACACTTGATAGATCAACATTTATATATTTGCACATTATATTAACGTGTAGGAATATGTAATTGTTTTCTTAACATATACAAATACAGTACACAGGCTATAAGTACCTATAAGTAAATTAAGTAAGCGATGAGTTTTATTATGCTACAAGCACAATCATTTGATAAAGTACTTTTTACAGTACTTAGTGATAGTTATATGCATAACGTGCACTATTCTCTATAGTTTTTCCCATCACATCACATTTGCAATCTAGAATCTACAGATACTAATATAAGTTGCACACCAAAGTATGTGTGTAAAAGGATTGTTGTTCTGTTCTGTTGCTCTGCTTCGCCCGAGAGTGAATGTTCAAGCATTCAAGTCAAAGGGTTGAGTTTTGAGCTACAGTAGAGTAGATGGCCAAGTAGCAGGAGCATGTGCATCTTCCTGTTCTGTATTGTATTCAGCGGCGGGAAAGGATTCTTCACGTGTAAGCCAGCAACTTTTGCTCGTGCTTTGCTTTGCTTTGCTTTTCCTTCTCGGCTTCTCTTACCAGCTTTACATACAAATATTTCTATGCGCTCGCTGTATCAGCTCACAGCTCACAGCTCACGTCAAAGGAAACCAAGAAGTACATAGATTTAGATACCTAGCTTTAAGGTCTTGGCGTACATAGTGTAAAGAACTTGCTACACAATACAAATACAATCTCTTTACAGTAGAGGTCTACTTAAATACGTCCTTGCATGTTTCGTTAGTAAAACTATTCACCTATCCTCTTGTCAAAGTCATGTCTTCACATAATATAATATTATTACAGAAGTATCCACTTAAGTAGCTCCTTAAGAAGCTATTTTGCATATATTACGGGCTGGTGTGGTGTGGTGTATCTGTAATAAAAAGTTTACAGGTTTTTCAGGGATTTATAAATTTATCCATTTACTCATTTACCCATTTACTCATTTACCCATTCGGAGAAGGACAAATATTCTGTAGGACAGGACAGAAATTACGTGTTAAAGGCTAATGCTAAACTACTGGGAAGTATTTATTTTTTTTCGGTTAGAGAGTCGTAGGGTCGATTTGATCGATCCATCCAAATGCGACCTGAACTCTTGTGACGTGAGGGTTGCTTTTTAAGTTCTAAGTAGTATTATATCTTTATATTATGCATTTATGGATGTGTTCTTGGTAAGTATCTACAAGTAGATGATATTTTGTCGTATTTAGGTATACAAGTTCATTTCATAGGAAAGACAATGTGTAATCCAGACGAGTGGATGTACTTACTACTGAGATATTAGAAAAGAGGAGTCAGAACAGGATAAAACCATGCAAGGGATGCCAGGCTGGCAAACAGGCAGGCTTCGCCTGGTTTGGTTTGGTTTGGTTTGGTCTGGCGTCGGCAGATGTGAGATGAATGAATCTGAACACGCGTCCAAGTGTAGTCTTCCTAATATCTTTCTAGTAGGACTACGAGTTTCCCTTTATTAGAGATATCCGATATATACTTACTTACATAAGTATTACATAGGAAGTCCTATCGTTGAATCATTTTGACCAGAAGACTGCGTTAGTCAAGTTTTGTTACTTGTTCTCCGTATATTTCACTCCACTTTACACATTTACGGGTTTACAAATACCGGACAGGGCAAACCATGCCAGGACAGATGTACATTTTCTACTATAAAGTATAGTGGATCTGAAATGCACCCTAATTTACTTTATTTTACTAAACTCCTACATTCATTACATATATTACTTACTTACACAGGTTCTCCATATTCCGTATGCTGTTGCTGTTGCATTATATGATTACTTAACTAAATATCATGCTCCACTACAATATACATTAGATTACTATCACGCTGTGTATTTTTGGTAGAATCATAGTTTGTACTTGAGCATTGCGGCTAGTTATTAATTTATTATTGGTATTATTTGTATTGTTTGCTGTGCTCAGTTATAAATTGTATGTACAGATGTATGTACAAGGCTCAAATTCTAAAGTACAAATATGTAATTACTATTTGTGCACCCAATATGTAATGAAAGTCATAATTATTTATTGTGGATTAGACCTCTAGTGTAAATGTGCTAAACAGCAATTTATCTAACTAACGAGGAAGAAATTGATACGCAAACAAGATTGTTATAGTTTAAAACTTTAGGAGAGTCGCATAGTAAAATTTTAGTAGAGTTTTAGTGTATTGTACAGTACAGTACACCTATAAGCCCTTAAGTATTTTATTTGTGAAGGTGAGTAGTGAGTAGTGAGTAGTTAGTGAGTATTAATACTGTTTCTTTTAGATATTGCATCAGAGTTAGTAGTTAGTGTGATGAAAAGAGTAGGATTTCCCAATTAGAAACATATCCCGACATTCAACAGTAATATTGTTATTGTTATTGCATGTAAAAGCTACACGTGCTGATTTAAAAATTGGAAATAAAAGGAAATACGCGAGGGAATGCGAATGAGGATGATAATAATTGTAAGTACCATAATTGTAGCTTACCTAAGTTATAAGCATAAGTGAAGTACTATTGTATTGTACATAGAAGTAGGTAAAGGTAAGCAGTAAGCACTAAGGTAAAAAGGGCACAGGAAAATAATACATATTAAATTAAACTATAATAATAACTAATGTAATAGTTATGTGGTATGCATGGTAAATACGCACATATCATGGTATCATGGACACTTATAATAAAATAGCCAAACCAAACCAAACCAGTATTTGTATTTGTACAGTGTTTTTAGTCAGGTAGGTTTGTTTATGTAAAGTGATGTGATGTGAAGATTGACTTTAGTTTTTAGAGTTTAGATTCCTTATTCATGTGATTGCATTTATATTACTATTATAGGTAAATACTTAAGTAAGTATGAAGAAATATAATTCTAGTTCTAATATAATTCCTTCATTTAGCTACAGTGTTACGTACTTATGTAAAGGTATATACAGTATACAGTACGGCAATGGCTAGAGTTGACGTGACGTAAGATTTCATTGTCTTCACAGTCGAGAGTCGAAGGTCATCCTTTACTACTATAGTAATAGTACACTACTTAGAGAATACAATAGAAAAACACTAACTAATGTAATGTAATCTACCTTAAGTAAGTAAAATAAAATAAAATAAGCCAAAGCCTGTTGGTTACATACGAATATAAAGTAAACGCAAGCCTAATATGTTGATATAGTAGTAGCTCCTGCATTTTATTCTTGATGTATGTATGTACCTAAGTATGTACATGTATTTTGTATGTAAAAGATAGAAACAAAGTCTTCCGTCTATATGTATGTAGAAATATAAGATATATTTGTGTATAATATGCT
This sequence comes from Tomocerus mixtus, assembly GCA_034694165.1. Lineage (NCBI taxonomy): Eukaryota > Metazoa > Arthropoda > Collembola > Entomobryomorpha > Tomoceridae > Tomocerus > Tomocerus mixtus. The sequence goes on along the minus strand of JAQFYC010002692.1, from coordinate 14,379 downwards.
ATGTAGTAGTTGAGTGAGTGAGAAGATTTTTATTGACGAGGCATAATTGCTCAGCTAGAGAGGAGAGTTCAGCTCAGCTTTCCTTATGAGATGGACGAAGGAATTATAAGAAGGAGCTGGCTGGAGCTGGAGCTGTAGCTGGAGAAGAGAAAAAAAATTGGATTTTCAAACGAACGATCTTCATCACATCATAGAATACAATAGAATTGTAGAATAGAGCAATGCAATGCATACCTATCTCCTACTTATGTCTTATGTACTTATGTACATAGATATGTAATATGTAGTACCTACTACTTAGTTATATAGGTTTTGGTTAGCCTTTAGCTTTATTACGTTAACAAACAGAATCCATCCATCCTTCCTACCTTTTAAGGGAGAATAAAATATTTGTACAGATTTCTTTCTGTCTGTCTATGTCCATTCTATTGTATTTTCTTGTAGAGAAGTATTTTAGACTAAAGTGGATTCAATTGGTTTGGATAGGAATTTATATGTAGGTACAGTATACTATTATATTATATGAGGAGATGAGACTTAGGTATCTTTAATATATGTACAGAGATATGATCGAATCGGACTGAAGTTAAAGTTACACTTAAGGCATCACTTATTATTATTACTATTACCCTATCTGGTGATTGTAGGTGTGCTGTGTGTGTTGCTATGTTTAAAATGTTTAAAGTTTAACTTGCGTAGGTTGTAGGTAGTTCGGCTCCGCTTCAGTTCAAGAAAGTTACTATTTACTACTATTGTCCGTCCGTTTACCTAAATAGTCTCTGATGGTTCTAGTTCGAGCTGGTTACCTTTAAGGGTCTCCCTGCCGATGTTTTCTTCTTATGGATATATAAGTGTCAGAAATTTCAAGGGCTGCCAGGCTTGAAGCAGGAGAATTTTTCTCAAAATGTAATTCGTATAGTTTAAGACTTTTTTGAACTTTTAAGGCTTTACAGCTGTCCTGTACCATTTCCAGAATTTTAGGAATGAAAAGAAGCTTAAATACTAGTATGAGGTTTCAAAAGAATATAAATAATTATTTTGATTAACATAAACAAACGTTTGAGGAGAAGTGCGAACCTACATTACAACTTTTAGATACACATTGTGTATTTACTTGAAATAAAAGTCTATGGAATTTAAGATTTTATGAATTAAAGCGTAAAAATTCTTAAAATTAAGAAATGTAAGAAATTGGACGAAATTAGCAAATTTTGACATTACAATTCATGTTTATATGTACAATTTTGCAAGGCTTTGCATGAAAAGGCCCGAAATTTGTGAATTTAGCTTAAGCTACCCAGTAGTTTGCTTGAAGCTGCCTTGTGGACCCTTTTCTGACACATATGTATAGATACCTACAATACCTAGGTATGTTCTATAAAATATATTTAAGTGTAACAAGTAGTTTTAGTGAAGTGTATTGAGTAAGTGAGAGTGGGTCTACTTTTAAAAATGTTTTGTCGTATGTTGTGTAGTTTTGGGTTCGGCTGTCCTGTTCTCGCCGCGTTAACATGGAATTCTGTTGTGTTGCTGTTACTGTTGTCCCTTAACTTATAACATGGTAGATGAGTGTTGTTTGTGTACTGTATAATATCTGTGTATGTACAGTAGGTATACAATTTTGGTCCTTCGATCTGTTTCTGTTTCTCGTTTGTTGGTCAGGTTGAGTAGTTGAGTTGGTTGAGATGAGGTGCCTCCCACGTTGTGAGTGACGCGTTGTAAATGTGGAAGCTGTCATAAAAGTTATTGTCGGATTAAGTTAACTCTCTCGTTTCGCTCCTTAGAAACTTATTAGTTTCAAGTTAGTCTAGCACATTCCTCTTTTCCTCCACTAACAATTGGGGGAAGTATCCATTCTTCTCCTCTATTCTTCTATAAGTGTCTAAATGAAAATATCTGCTATCTATACATACATAGAGGCACTACTGATATAATGTAAGCAAAATCAAAAGGTGCACTGTATAAATATTTATTAAATCACCTTATATACAATATACAATCTAAATATACGTATACAGTGCAACAACATCATTATGCACCTGTGTAGGCAGTAGGCACAGAATCAACATTATAGAAGAATAACTAAATACATACCCATTATGATTACTTACCTTACTTACAATTAGTTAGTAAATATCTCAATGAAAATCTTCTACTTATGAAATGTTCTATAAGTGTACACGATATACTATATACGCTCTCTTAATTAATAATCAGATTCAGAGCGTAAGTTGTAATGTAAGAAAAGCAACAAAGGTTTGGTTTGTTTTTGTTTCAGCGTATGTAGGTATATATAATAGCGACTACGTAAATGTAGCTAATGAACTTGTCTGTCATATAACTAACTACTAGATTACATGTTAAGTAGCTATAGATTATTGTTAGCCTAACTAGACTCTAATTACATCTACAATACTGATACAGTCGCTGCAAAATATGAAATACCTGTTGTATTGTATATGAACAAGTACATTGGCCAATTTACTTACCAAACCAAACCATTAGCCATTCCATGGTGTTGATTCGGTTAAAAAATATTAGGGAATTGCTAATAATATTTGTACCTAACTTCTTCAGCTATAATGTGAGTAAAGTAACTTCTTTTCTTTACTTTATTATAAGATTGTAAGTTATTGTATCTGTACTTACGTTAAATAGCATTTAGCTACAGAAATCTTTCAGCATCATTTTGAGAAGCATTAGCATTGGATTTCAGTTGGTAAGTTGGTATGTGTCCAAGTACATGGACGTTATAGATATTTGCATATTTAGCCTCGCCTCGCTTTTGGTATTTTCTCTGAGGTGATTTTATTTTGTTAAAGGCTGCTCTCTGTAGGTATCTGCTGGTAAATATTATGTAGTGTAAATATTTAGGTGTTTCTCACCTGAGAATTACCACCTGATAATTAGAAGTTGAAGAGGTCAACTGAACTGAATTCTTAGCTAGTGAAGGAACTGAATGTAAAATACTATAGAATACGAAAGGCTAGACTAAATATTATATTGAAGAATGAATTCGAAGCCAAGCGTCGGACTCGGTGCTCTTTGCTCTGGACAAATTGACAACGGTGCAAGGTCAACGGGGTGCCTTTGAGATTTAAGTGAGTGAAGTGAATGCATGAGACGATGAGAGGGATAGTTTATATTATAACTGTCTTCATATCCTTATAATATTTCCAAAAGCAAGGCTTTGCCTACTTATTACTTACTTTACTTACTATAATATTTATTCTTTAGTAAGTTAGTAATGTAATATAAGATACGAATACGATGAGATAAAAGTAAGACACGCTAACGCTACACAAAACTAAACCAAACCATTCCAACGCCAACAAGAAGACAAGACACGATGGGAAATTCATAGGAAATATTCAGTAGGTATTTATCGTTAGTTTTAGTTTGTGTTTATTCCTTACGTATCTTGTAGATGTACAAATGCTAGTTTCTTTAGGAATTACTTATTACTATAAGAAACTACAGATATTATATATACATACATTATACATATATGTAGTATCTATATAAGAAAATGTTTATATATATTTATTCCTTATACAGTTGTAATAGTAATGTAAGTAGTTAAGGAAAGAATAAGATATAAAGGCATTGCTAGAAAAGCTAGCACTTCATTTGGGATAGGGATAGGGCTGATAGGGCTATGCCCTCATTTTTGGCCTTCGCTGTATTATTGTCCATTGAATTTTGAAGGTAGGCTTATTTTACTACGCACGTATGGATATACAAGAGGATAATACGATATTTACTAATATGGAGCTAGTTTACGTTAGTAGATGTTAGATTTAGTTTTAGGTGAGTGACTGCAATGCATTCTACTTACTTCAATACACTACACTATGCATATGCAGGTAAATGTACAGAACAAAACACAACAAGGAAATTTTTCCATCAAAAGTGAGTGAGCTATCTGCTTAACTTAGTTACTTTAGGTGCCTTTGCCTTTGCCCAGCCTTTAGCTTGCGAGGATTTTAAAATTCTTCCTTAGCGAAGTCTAAGAAGAAAAAGAAACGCTGTTTTGTTGTGTTTTTCATCCCATTCGTCCTCAGGACTCTAATATATTACAGAAATCTATTATACTGTATTCTATGTACATCATATCACATCAAGTCAAGTCACGTCACGTCATATATATGTACATAAATGCAGGACACAACTATGTATGTACATCGAACACAAGGTAAATGCATTCGTATTTTGTATTTAGTATTTAGTATAGTAAATGTAGAGATAGTGCTGTACTACTTATTAAAAACTATTAAAAGAAAATAATTCCAATATTAGAAACTAGAAAGGTCATCCGGTCGAATTTCCTGTGCTCAAAGAGTAGAACGACGACCTAATAGTAATTCTTATACATCGGCCTACCTCTACACTTCTAATGTGAGATATCAAATACATAAATACATAAATACATGCTAACTTAACCTATACACTTTTAATACATATACGCTAAACACAAAGTAAGTAATGCTAAGACAAAATGGATGTACTGAAGGACTTCCTTTCGTTTCGCCACAAAAAATCTTTCAGGTAGTCTGTAGTTTGTGTTTGTACCTAAATAGTCCCATTATAATATTGTACATACAAAGTACATACAGATACACAACTGTCTTAGTTAGTGCAGCAAGAAGTCTAGCCAATATATCTGTATCTATATCTGCCCTATGGCCATCTAATTCATCTTAACGTAAATTTAGCTCCTACATATTACGCGTAGACACATGCATAACGAGAATTGAGCTTTATTTAGGTTTTTTCTAAATAAATATGTAGTGGGTACATTTTTATTTTTTATTCATGTGTGGTAATGGTAATACAGTTTATATTTATATGAATACTTATAAATAAAATATGAAGTATGAAGTATAAGTACAGTACAGATGTGAGGATATGTTAAGTAGGGATATACCGGCAAAGTCCGGTGTGTAAACATCGTGTAACGTGGTTTGGTTTGGTTTGGTTTCTTATGCTGGCCTGCCTGGTGAACTGAGTCAAAAAGTTAAACCGGAACCATCTGTTTTTGAACGTAACAGTCATTATGTTACATTAGGAGTATCGAATTGCATTTCATTACATACTAGATACTACAATGCATTAGGTTGTGAGTCTCTGTTGTAAGTAACCCCTTTTGTTTCATTCATATACGGAAGAGTACATAGATTCCATTTTTGGCACACTTTCTGTCTTCCATAAAGTAATCTGTCTATCTAGCTACCTAAATACTTGCCATATGTATAAGTACTCACTATAACTATGTGTGTGTATGAATTCTATTCAATTTGGTTACACTCCATTGCATTACTATTACCATAGCATACTGTACTGTATAATCCTTTAGTATAAATATAAACGTATCTGTAGTTAGATAGTAGATTCGATTCTGCGTAGGTAATAAATTATTTATTGCTATTACATATGCAGTAAATTTTGTTAATTTTGTATGTAAACGTGTAAATATCTGCACAAAGGTGATTTTAGCATTTTAGCACGGTTGGGTTATATATTCGCATAGGTATGCAAAAATAAGTAGGTATATGTATTAGTACCTACAGTAAATGATTGTATACTGTATATGGCTTCCTTTTGATCGACTCTTTCTATTGTTTGCTTTAGAGTGTAGGATTGCAGGATTTGTGATGTGATGTGAAGGCAGTTACGTAGAAACTTTGTTTTATTTTATACATGTGTAGGTATGCACTGTACTATAGTACTGTATCTGTATGTGAACTATATTTGTATGTATAGAAGTGTAAACTATACCTTACCGTAGTAAATGGGTGAACAAAGCATAAAGCTAATACAAAGCGTCAGCGTTAAATGACTAAATTCGTAATTCGTATATCTATTTACATGGAACTTATTATTGCTTTTATACAAGGGGACAGAGTTAAGCTAAATAGTTTATTTACGTACTTGCATTAGGTAAGCAAGCATATTTAAGTAACTTTATACTAGATTAACTTTATACACGTACTATTATATACTGTAGGCTGTAGGTATACATAGAGAGATAGAAATTGCTATTGAAGTGAAGTGACAAACTTTTCTGCTAACTAAATACACAGAGAGAAAGATCCTTCGACTTTGTTTACATGTTTACATTTATACAACACTCGACTCTGTTTATCTTGCATGTGTTGCGTTCTATGTAATGTATTTATGCATTCCTTATATAGGAGCCTAACCTTTCATCATTCATTTTCATACTCACTCACGAAGCAAAGCTTATTGTTTTATCTCTTATATTAGTACTACATAATAAGGTATTTGTTTCTTATTTATCACAAGTATGATATTATTGTATAAGGTAAGGATAAGCATGCAAATATTTGTGTACTGTGTATATAAAGGCATCATTTTGCAATTAATCTTTCATTACTGCAAGAATACATTCCTAAATGCATTTCTAGTGTTTTATTGTAATTGTGCAATGTAATTATGCGTAGGTGCATCATATCTTGAAACAATAGGTGGAAACTATGCATTAAATATGACTCAATCTAATCGTAAAACCTTCACATAAGTATTCATCCATGTATTTCATACTTTACAGACTAGTCTGTCTGACATATTTAGTGTTTGTTGCAATTTTTACGTCTCTCCTGTCTCCGTCTGTCTATCTACTAAGAAATTGCATGCGAAAAAGATTCTTCGCATATATACAAAGAAAAAGAATTCTTGTAAGTAAATCAATTAGCATACAATATTAGTAATATGGAATTGCAAGATTAGAATTTAGAATGTGAACAAAGAGAATATGAATCAGTGATCTGGTCTGGTCTGTTAAGTTAAGGATAAGAATGTTCTTGGGTACATAGGAAAGTAGTAAAGTGTATTTGAAAATTGAATTGAAGGCTTGGGTTACTAGAATAATGTGATTGGGTTTAAATTATATGCTGTTATTGTACTGTAACAGTAGAGTAATGTACTTTAGGTACTAGATATTACATTATAAGAAAGGAATGGAAGTACTTGTATTGTGTTACATATTTACGAAATAAGTATGTGTATGCGTATTAGTAAGTAAGAAAAATAAATTGAGGGGCTCACACAGACGTAATACGGAGAAATGTATTGAAAAAGTGTGTATTTGTGTATGTATTAGGTAAGTAGTAAGTATGTGTGGTTTGGTCTTGGTGTTGGTGTTGGGATAGTTTGGAATATATGGTGAACTGAACTGATGTTGATGATGAGGATGATGAGACGAGATGAGATGAGTATATAAGTTGAGTCAGAGCTAAGAGAGAATGTTATAAGGGAAAGATATGTGATGTGATGCAAAGTCAAGTTGTAAGTGAAGTCTCGTCTTGTCTTGCCTTTGCCTCGTCTCGTCAGAGATGGACCGCCTGAGTTTGTATTTCATGGTTGGCTTTGTGAAGTTGTCAAGTGGAGTGGATACGGTGGGCAAAGCGGTTTGGCAACAGTTGGGATTGCTCCGCGAGAATCGATAGTGTATTATATTCGGCTTATATCTCTTATATCCTTATGTATACAATACAGACATTTATTCACATACCTATCTGTGTATTAACCATATTATTAGAATCCTTTTACTCTATAAATTCTATAAATTCTATAAAACTTTATAAGAGATAGAATTCTGAATTCTGAATACTGAATACATTCTGAGCTTCAACTGAAAGTGTACAGAAAAGTGTGGAGTATAACACTAAAGGAACACTAGGAAACCATACGATACGTTACATTAGCCTAAGTTACGACTCTGGACTGAGTTAGAGTCTTTTCTGTATATTCTGTCTATCTGTATATGTAGTAAGTAGTAGCAGCTAGGACTCACTCACTCACTCTTTCCACTCAGTTCAGTTCAGCTCAGTGAGTGGGTAACATAACATAACATAACATGAGTTTATATGTTTAAGTGAACTGATTGTAAGCCACAACAGAAGAAGCCAACTGAACTCTTCCCTTTACTTCACTTTCCTATTCCCTACTTCATATGAAAGCCTTCACCCCGAATTTCCCGACCAACTCGATCCACTACTTACTTTACTTTACTTTACTTTACTTACATTACATTATATTAGATCAGACTCCCTAATACATATACTAATATGTTATTAAATAGATATGCTTTCTTCCCATCATCCCTTCTTTTATATCTTCCTATGTATTTATCTATTTATCTAGATTCTGTTCTGGATACATACATACATATATAAAATACTGGACTGGATAAGGATAAAGATACTTGTTCTGGTTCTGGTTTGGTTTAGTTTGTATGTATGTATATGTATGTATGTATGTGTGTGTATGGACATACCTTTAGCTTTGAGAGTTTAGTCAAGTCACTTACGTTTAGGTTACTTTACTCGCGCACGATCACACAGACCAGAGCAGAGCAGACACAACAGTGTTATATAATAGATAATGGCTAAAGAGTGGAAAACAGTATTTATAGGGATAAGTATATATTATTACTACCTAGCTACCTATAGATCTACATTACATTACATTAGATACATACAACACTCCATCTAAAGCGAACAAAGCACCATGCTGATACTTACTACTCTTCTCTGTCTACTTTAGTTATTGTTTGCTTGCTTTGCTTAACTTACTAGTTGGATTTGGATTCCATTTGGTGAGCTAGGTTCCTTGCTTTTTCTATCATCTTACCCATTCATATGTAACTATGCATTTATAGTATGAAAGTGTGTAAGTGTAAATGTAAGTGTAACTATTATGTATGTATTTGTACATTGTTAGTTATTTCTTCTATAGATCAACATCAACATCAACTTCTCATTTATATATTTGTACATATAATCTTTTTGAATATTACTCATATGAATAGGTAACAGAGTTAAGTTAACATCATATGTATCCATATAGCAGAGGAATGTATTTATTAAATGAATTCTATTAGGTGCTTGACTTATTATTATATAGATATAGATTCCTATGGACTATGGATTACAGATAGTATTTATGTAATATAATTCTGACTGGAGGGACAAAGAAGGAGAAATGATATTATGTAATGTAAGTTTGAGTTTAAGGTTTAAGGAGGGCTTTATACAATATTACTAGTTAGTTACTCACTTTGGTTTAGTTTAGTATGTGAAAGATTGAGCTGACACATTCGATGAGTTGAACATTGAAGTTGAACCGAAGAGGTAAAGTTACAAAGACATATCACTGACTCAAGTTCATATAAAACTCCGTATAAAGCCAAAGAAACTGTTCGACTCGACCGAAATGCAAAGTTTAACTTTTCCTTTTGCCCTTTTGTCTTCTCATGCTTTTCGCTTTCCTTAGACTTCAACTTACAGACATACAGACATACAGGGCAGACCAGACCAGTACCAGACCGGTGTATAATATATGAGTAAAGTATGTAGCTTAACTTAAGTTAGTGTAAGTGTACTGTACTGTAGTTTGACTTCCCTTGTTCACTTGACTTGGCTTGGCTTTGGCTTTGGCTTCACTTGACTTTTCCCTTATATTTTATCTGTATGTATGTACTAGGTAGTAGGTACTTACATAAATGTAGTATGTATGTATACGTTTGTATGTAGGTTAGCACATACTATGTAGTATGTGTAAGGTAATTCGTATATTGTATATAAAAGCATCTCCTTATCTATAAATCTCTTGTTTGTACTAACAAGAGAAGTGCCTCGTTCATGCACTCACTTAACTTTTCCATTCCAATCCAGTCCAGGGATGCGCATATGCGAATTGTCACTTGTTATATAGCTATTAAGTTTAGTATAGCTAATATATCATAACTTTTCGACTTTATTATACTTCTAGTTCACTTTCGATAGTTTCAATGCAGGTATTCTTCATCTACAAGTAGGTAGTAGGTGTATACTACTGAATATAATGGAGTTGAATTGTATAATGTCACGTAACAGCCAAAACTAGATCAGTATAGGGATTGTAATAGTAATAGTAAGTATAACTTATGGTGTCATGTCATTTCGTTTAGTTTCTCATTGATTATCTTCTGAGCTCTTTAAGTATACTGTTATACAGTAAAGGACTCTAATGCTATCTATCTATAGCTAATACCTAACCTATGTAGTTTAAAGCTTAAGCAAACAAATCATATTGCCAATACTAATATATCACATTACAAATTTAATATACCTATTTACTATGCAGGGAAGCCAAGCACGTTGTTCTATCCTTCCCTCGCTATTAAACTACCTTATTATTAGTGATCCCACCATTTTATAAGTATGATAATGAATACTGTTCAGCCATAATGTTCTCTTTCTACATGTTTCTGATATAACTAGAATATTTCCATGTAAAGCATTGTTGGTATTAATAATTGCGTATATAAAATACATACATACATACAGGACAGGGACATAGGGACAGGGCAAGCGAAACAAACCGAGTTCATCTACATTATAGTTTCTATTTAATATTTAATAGGAGTATTTATGCAGTTTAGCCTCTAATATGATAAAGTGTTTATAATATAAACAAATGTGTATGTAGCATGTATAAAGGGTGTATTATTGTGTTATACAGTACACAGTAGTGAGCATTCAGCAAGCAAATAACTAACTAACTTTCCCATCACAGCACATCAGTCACATCACCTCTTCTCTCCTCAGTTCAGTTCAATTCAATTCACTTGTGTTGTGTTCTGTTGTGTACATGTGTACAGGAGATTCTCACGATCCCATCATATCCTATCGTCCCATCCATAGAATCCAAATCCAAATGCAAACCAAACCAAACCAGAACCATGCAGACTCAGACGAGTCTCACTCCGCATGTTGCTTTATACTTTTATACGTTTATATAAGCAAATTCTACAATAGTTACTACTAAAAGTAGTAAAGTAGGGGTGTACACTTTCCAAGGACAAACAATGGCATTATATTTATGTTAACTCATATCATAACTTGTACACTTATATTGTAAGTGTACTATAAGGATATATTTGTAGTATAAGGGAACACAATAGTAATAATATGTATTTTGTAGTAGTTAGAGTTAGAATTGAATTGAAAAGGACGAGACTGAGAGAAGTTAACAGTCTTGTGTACACAACTACTAATATCCGAGTCAGATATACTTATTATATTCTAATAGAATGGCTAGATTGAGCTAAATGGGTACTTAGGGTGCATGCACTATGCTTTGGCCTGACACGGCCAAGTTTCCACCACAAAACTATACCTACTACCTACTTTTATGTTTGTATATACAGATAAATGCATTTTGTTAGTTGTGAACTGAACTCTGAGGCTCATTCCCATTCATAACAAATATTACACATAGTAAAAGGTACATTGTACTTGTATTCTTATATGTGTATATGTAAATGCATAATATACAAAAGTGAACTGGCTTGGCTGTTGAAATAAAGTTTTTCGTCCTGTAGCTGTACTGTACTGTCCTGTCTGTTATTATGCTGACATGACGGTTTGTATTTGTAATGCAGTTGCCTATTTGCCTCCTTATATACATATTAAGTGTACTTTTACGTATTTTGTGTGTAATACAGTACAGATATTAGTAGATCCATATAGTGGTTAGTTTAGTTACACTTACATTTACAATTTACATTGCATTTTACATAGGACTGCCCTTCTATCTGTATTATAGTAAATAGTAAAAGAGTGGCCTGGTATGGTATGGTATGCTCTCGTCTAGTTTGCACTACATCCACATTCTACACGGCATGGCCTGCTTGAATTGGCTTGCTCTGGTCTAGATAGTCTAATCGGACAAGGTTATACTAATAGGTAGTTCAGTTTGGTGTTATTATTGTATACTGTACAACATACCTAATCTATTAGTAAAAGGGAATTGTATGCATTTCACCCAAACTATAGGCTTTATATAGTTATAGTAACAGTTTCCACCTTATTTACTAACTACATAGTAAAATACGTATAAAATGCTAAATGAAAAGCAAAATACAGTCATTCATATAATATCTGTAGCAATCCCGGTTCAAATGGGTCACATTAACACTATACAAAAGCACGTTTAAGTACTGTTCAGTCCAGATAAATGAAGAGTTTGGCTTGTGCTCTACTATCTATCTCTATACCTTATTTATGTATAAACTTGACTTGGAATGGTATTGAATACTGTAGTAGTATCATACATTTATGTATAAATAGTAAATAGTGACCCAAGTCCAATTTAAAGAGATAAAGATATATCTGTAGTACCTAGTCAAAATAAATATACCTATATGTATCCACAGTATACATAAATACAATACACAACAGAAACAGTAGACAAACAAGAGAAACATGCAAAAAGACAAGACACACCGTAAATTGAATTGAAATTTGAAATGGTGAAAGGCTGGCTGGCTTTTGGAAGGACAAACCAACAGAACACCAACATAACACCAAGCCAAATTCTACAATACAAAGTCCTTATACTTTATATAATAATATGTACACACAGTGTTTAATGTGCTTTTGCTTTTCGGCCGGACATGCCTATCTAGTTATAATTATATTTTCATTTGCGTTCGTATTTTCCATTACATTGTGTTCTCCTGTAGTGTAAATACATTTTAGGCGAAGGGAACGCAAGAACGCATGAGGGCAAGCAAACTATTTTGGTTATTGACATATTACTAGAAGTAGAGTCCAAGCCCAAGCTGTGTCATGCCATGCCATTTCATTTTAGTATATTTAACTACTTACTACTTACCTTACCTACCTGTGAGGTGTATTTGTTTGTATATATGTACTATAAGTATATAAGTATGGCATTTATTAAAGTAAGTAGGCAGTACACAGACCAGTAGAGTATTAAGTGTTACTATTATTGTAGGTATTGTGTGTGTGTGTGTGGATAGTTTTATGTTTTGTGTGTCCTGTGTTAGTGTTTGCAGGGCTAAAGTTGGTTTAGTAGATAAAATAAGTGTATTTTATATATGATAGGGCGGTTTGTCTCACTTTAGAAGTACATTACGGACATTATATAGCATATGCAGTAGTGAGACATACATAGTTAGTTATTTCATTATAGTTTAGTTTGTAGTTGGTTGGTCTGTTTATGTGGGTAATCGTTTCACTCTTTCACTAACTAACTATGTATCTTTTATTCTGTATTATTTAGCTCATATCGTAATCGAATCGCCGTATTTCACATTCGTATCGCCTAAATTATTCAATTGAACAGCACATTGAAGCAGGCCAGGCTTCTCAATCTACTTTAGACTATTGGGGACATTATATTCGTTTATAATGATTGTATATACCTACCTACGTCAATGGAGAGTATATTTATACGGTAGTTGGTAGTTCCCGTTATAGTATTAGGACATAGTATAGAAAAGTCAAGGCAAGTCAATTTCCCTATAATATTATGGCTTGGCTTTAGCTGTGCAAATAAAATAATGCAATTTATACCTGGAGCCCTATTCTGAATATGGTTTAAGCTAAATATGATTATAAATTCAATCCTAGTATACTTTGTAAGTACAGCAAAGCAAAGCAGAACACTTGTTCTTGTTATAAATTGGTATATAAGTATATTATAGTAAGTATATTGCTTTAGTTATAGAGTTCGTGTGATAAACAAGCTGAGAGAATATAAAAATGATATAAGTAAGTACAGTGGTATTATTTAGTTGGAATTTATTAGAGTGAGTGAGTATAGTGCATAGCCATGACATGACATGACAAGTCAAACCAAACCGAATGGATTGCAACTTGCAATATGATTTTTAGACTAACAAAAGCATAACAAAACAAGAAGGAGCTTTAAGTCTTAGTCTTAGTAGGTGACATGACCTGCCTGATGTGATGTGAGACTCTAACAAGCATTATTCTTGTGTAGGGAAAAGTTTTATCGAAGTTAAATGCTCACATCAACAAGCCAGAAGTATAAACTATAAACTATAACAAAATCAATGAGGGCAAGTGAAGTGAGCAGAAAAGAAGAGAATAGTCATAGAACGTGTAGAATGTATAATACAGTCAGATGGAAATGGAAACTACATACAAATATAAGGAAGGAATAGTACAGTGTGTGTATATGGCAGTTAGTTACTTAAGTCAAGTTAAGGGAAACCAAAAGCACGGCAATGCAATGCAAAGCACAGAATTCCATTCGCATTCGAGTCGATAAAAGTTTCTTTCCGCTCTTAATTTGCAGGGAAAGCGTATCAATGCATTTACAAACCCTAAGCGTAAGCATTTGACTGAGTTCAGTTGACTAAAGGCTAACTCAATCCAATCCACTCACACTCTCAGGACTCTCAGGCTGTGACTTTATTAAGTATTGGAACAATACTTTATGTAAATGACAGTTCCGTCCGTCCGTCCGTCTGTCCGTCTGTCCGTCTGTCCGTCCGTTAGCGCCATAACTCCGGATGGACACAAAATGTTTCAATTATCT
>JAQFYC010002691.1:0-24181 GCA_034694165.1 Tomocerus mixtus | reverse complement strand
ATTTAATTGAACATTTTATTACCACACTGTTTGGTGGATGCCACGTATTTTAAGCAGGTTATTTTTGAGCCAAATTACCAACCGAATAAGCCCGTTATTGCTGTTGTCTTTTTATGGATTTAGTAACCGGAAGTTGTTATCAAACTATTATTGCCTACGTAAACATCAGAAAAGCATTAAAATTGTAATTACAATTCAAAATATGGATTGCAAATCAGCAGTAAGTGAAGCTGAAACTGAAATTGATTGTAAATCTGATAAAGAGCAGGGTCCAGAGCAAGAACCCTCATTTTTGTTGGGAGATAACTTTCTATTTGAGATAAACTTGTCAGATGAAGATGAAGAAACTGCGAAACGTGAACGTGTAGCTACAGTTTTGGCAGACCGGAAGGCAAAAGAGGACAAAAAGGAAGCAGAGTTTGCTGAGAACCTAAGAGTCTGGAAACATGTTCTAAGTCTAAATTTAGGAAAAGCCAAATTCCCCGATTTGAGGATTTTTCGGAACCGACATTTAAAAGATGCTACGTCAGTTTTTCGCCACAATGCCTGGTATTCATTTATTTAGTTATTTATAGTTGCATATAATATGTGGAATATAATAGTGCTAGTGATTCTCAACATCAACCGACACTTTATTCCTTTCCTTCATCCTTAGACTTTCATCAAATTGAAAAGCTTACTTATTAAGTGAAAGTTAAAACAGGTTGCTTTCACTTTTACCTACATACCACGTAGTTATTAAAGTTAAGTATCTCTGGCTTTAAACTTTAGCCCAACGCCTTCACCGTCTCTTTTACTTGTTACTTTTGCTTTTACTCATTATAATAGCAATTTTATCTCTACTGCTAATCCATTCAGTGAGAGCAACCAAACATGCTCACATTTTTCAGCTACGCCAGCGCATCTAAGACGCATACTAAGATTGTGAGGGATAATAATTAACTGGAAATTTTAATTGTTCAACAGGGATGATGTTGAATGGGACGATGAGAGACGGGCATCTGCTGAGGCTGCTGTAGTCAAAAATTCTTCTATTTTTGTAGAACCGGAGAAACAAGATGAGCTCGAAGAAAAAGCATATTGTCATTGGGACACATTTTATGGAATTCATCAAAACAAGTAACTTACTTTTCTACTTAATAGTCGTAGTCAATTTGTATACATCTGCATGCTTATAAAATACTTATTACCTATTGCCTATTGATAATACGTTCTACTTTTTGTTTTTCACAAATGCTAACGATTATTTATTTGAATTGGGCTTGTTTATCAATATGTACACATTAACAATATTGTTACCCCAATTATTGTGTAGGTTTTTCCGGGATAGAAATTGGTTGTTTTCTGAGTTTCCGGAGCTGGCAAGTCCCTTTGGTTGCAGCGTTGATGTTGAAGAAAGTCGCAGTGGCATTGAAATGAGAAGACAAAATGAAAGTTATCCTGGAGAAAATTCGAAGTTTAAAGTTTTAGAAATCGGTTGTGGAGCAGGAAATACAGTATTTCCTTTGCTATCGGCTAACAATAATCCTGAAACATATGTGTATGCATGTGACTTTTCACTAACAGCAGTTGAAATAGTACAAAGTCATCCCAAATTCGAACCTGACAGGTACAAGTGAAAAGGCAGATAGAAGTCAGATGTGGGTTAACTTACCCATTGTCTAAAACGTGTCTTATGTATATTTTATTTATTCTGTTTAGGTGTACTTCATTCGTTTTGGATGCCACAGCTGTCGAGCCTAGTGTACCTTTCAAATTGGGATCAATTGATATTATAACAATGATCTTCGTTATTTCTGCTATTCATCCTAAGAAGTACGTAATACAGCAATATTAGCATCTAAAATGTTCATATACCTGGCATTCAGCAATATGAATGTCTCTAGCAGAATGCAAACTGATCAATATTTTATTTTGTGTTACAGATTTAATCAGGTATTAAAAAACGTTTTCTCATTCTTGAAACCTGGGGGTGTCGTCCTTTTCCGAGATTATGGCAGATATGATATGGCTCAATTAAGATTCAAGGAGGGGCGTTGTCTATCGGACAACTTTTATGTACGGGGTGATAATACGAGAGTGTATTTTTTCACAGAAGGTAATCTACCCTATAAACACCCTTATCTCCACTCTTTTGTTATCTACAGTATGTAATTGCTCGTCGAAAATATTGGATTGGATTTCTAACTCATAAAATATGTTACGTAACTCTACACCCAATTCAACTAAAGTTTCAAACAATTACATCTATATGGGAATATCTTACAGTTAAATTATGTCGTTACTAGTTATAATTATCAGAGCCTTAACTGAGATTGTGACTTTACTATTTTCCAGATGAAGTAACTGATCTCTTCCAAACTAATGGTTTTATAAAGGACAAGCTAATTGTTGACAAACGATTACAAGTCAATCGTGGTAAACAGTTGAAAATGTATCGAGTGTGGATTCAAGGAAAATTTAAAAAGCCTATGTAGCATTTTGTACATGTTAAAAACGTTAATTAAATAAAGGAGGTTATAAGACTACGATTACTAAACAATTAACTCTTGAATGTATAAGAAAAGGCTTTCTTTTCACAAGGATAGAAACACTGTTGACTGATTTACATCACATTTTGACTGTTGCATTGTCAGTTTTGCTTTCATTAGACATAAACACAATATCCATAAGTATCTATCTACAATACTGTATACTATAGTACAAGTCGGATTCTAGACTATATTATTAATACTAACCATTAATGAAGCCACAATAATCATCTCTCAAAAAAAAGATGTTTCAAATAATATAAAATAATGAGATCAGAGGTTAGTGGAGGGCGGAGGGCAAACGCAAACTATTTTTCATTGCCAAAAGCATGAGACTTTATTTGCAGAGTGGTGAAAGCAACTAAAACACTATTTGCAGCGACGCGACGGTGTACTTATCCGGGCACACTGGAGAAAATTATTCTATTAACTTATTTTATTGAGTAATTATATTCGTAAGTAAGTAGTACATATCAAATGAATTAGTCATGGATAAATAGGTGTCGAAAGTATCAACAATCAAATTAGATATATGGTAGGTAGTCTTACATAGGAATTCTGGAAAGAGGCTCTAGTTCTAGTGTGATATGATAATGTATAATACAAATTGAGAAAGAATACACAAAGTAACTTAACCGTGCTGATGACCCAGTCTTAATAGAAAATAATTGTAGGTATCAGTTTACTTATTAGTAAGCACTAAATTGATATTTGGTGGTGAGTTGAGTATTGTGGTTGAGGGACAGGAGATTTTAGTATATCAATGTCAATAAGGGTGTAATTTTGACTATGGTTTAATAGTTAGAGGTATTATTGACCAAATAAGATGGAAACCTGTAATTAGAATTTGGAATGCACAACAGTACCCATATATTTCAGTTAAACTAATGAATGAACCTTTTAGAAAATGTTAAAACTAAAAGTCCCCATCGCCGCCACCGCCCCCATATTCGTAATCGGTTTCCAGAACGTCACTTTCTGTAACAACTCCAGTTGTTGTATCATAACCTGCACTTTTCTTCCGACCAGGACTATTCGTATTCAATGTCTGGAAAGAACAAAATTGCAAAATTGATTCCTAATTTTTCATTATAACTATAACCCTATATACATGTTATATTATCTTTGCGATGTATGTTTTCTTTGCGAACATGCTTTAAATACAAAAAATTATATCAACTTTCACTGGAGAAAGCAAGTTTTCTCTTATGCACTAATTACTGCATGTAAAACTAATTACTTGTGGAGGCATTCTTTACTATAATTAAATTCAACTTAAAACTTTCACTTTATTCAAATTGCCTAAGTAAGCATCGAACTGAACTGAAAATACTGATTTTACCTATTTGCAATGAAAGTAAATATGCTTTCCCTTACTTATTGAATCGATCTCATGTGCGTGTACAGTGTACATAGTTTGTTAACCTAAATATACACAAGGTACTAGTAGGTATAATTCGGAGTGTAACACCAAAATGTTTCTTACCTCTTTGTTGTCTTCAGTACCCTCTTCCTCCTCATCTTCTTGCTTTCTCCCAAATGATTGTAAGCACCCCATAGTAGACGGACCCTTAATATTCCGGAAATTAGAAACTTTATACTAAATTATTTTTATATAATTTTTCAGATTCAATTATTTACCTGCTTTCTCCGTAAAGAGAAATTGAAAAGTATTAACTATCTAGGCAGGAGTCAAATTAAAAGACCTCTGAGAATCGCAGTTGTGCCACAGAAGTATTTACAGAAAATATTCTATTGAAGTACTAAAATATATCAACGTACGTCTGGGCATGGGCTGGTAACAAACTATATTTTGTAGCTTGTGAGGTGACGGATTTTTGGATAACGTTTCGCAAAAATGTCTTACAAAGAATTAGCTGACTGGGCTAGCTTGTACTGCAATACACTATTATAAAACATATCATTATATTATATGCTGTGTGGACTATAACATAGCAATTGTACATATCGTTATTAGTACATATCATTTCCAAGTATAATATTACTCTGGCCCGTCCCACATACACTCCCAGTCCAACTCCGTGTTTATCCTCCAGCAGATAAAACATAAGAATATTAAATTCATTGCAAACTATCGATTTATAAATTGCCAAAAAATAACAAAGGGACATGTACGCTAAATATCGATTCTAACTTTCTAACTAAGTACATATTACTTGAGTTTACGATTTATTAAATAAACGAAGAATCGTCCCTAAAAAGTTAAAGCGTACACAGGTAGAAAGTAGTTATACTATCTATATATGTAGGCAATGTAAGAGAGCATTTATGCGTAGGTTACGCTTATGCTGCATACTATTATGTCCAGTGTCCAATCCGAAAGAAAGGTTCCCTTATAATGTTATATTTAAGTAATCCTGAATAATAAATGAAGAGTAATAATGCAATATGGAATTATGGAACACGTCTACACATTAAACTATTGACATAAATACATACTTAAATTCTGTTGAATTAGTGAAGTATCCACGTCCTAATGGATATACATCTTAAGACAGTATGTAGGTTCGTTAGTGCCTATTAGGCCATAAAGCTATCTAGCTATTCAAAACTAGACATCTAAGCACATTTAGCTTTCATTGCCAGAATTTGTGTAGGTGTTTGATCGCAATAACAATGAATATTTATACAGTTATATGGTGTAAGATATATTATAAAGTTGTGGGTGTAGAGGGTATCTTCATATGTATTAGGTCAATGTTATACCGAAAATTAATTATTCATCGGTATTGATGTCAGGAATTTCATAAGATGACAATAAAGCTGGTCAAGAACTTAGCAATGCTTAATGATTTTGAATTGTTTAACAGGAGAATAATAACAACAAACTTAAATTCCTATTGAGATCATCTTGATTTTATACTGAATTGAAGAATAGTTTAATAAGTTAATAATTCGTAAATCGTACTATGGCAGTACTAATTACAATTTCAGTTTCAACTATGTAGTATTTCATTACTGAAAAGGTTTACTAGAAATTCTATTTATTACGCGATTACAATCTTAGCTTTACAACTGTACATTTTATCATTCTCACATAGTCTATCTAATAATTCACAGTAATAATAATGTAATAATAATAGTAATAATATAATTATGCATAGGTAATAATAATAATAATATAATAATAATATGAATCAAATCACATCTTCTGGGCTCTTTTCTCGTTTGCTGCGGATTGGTGGGAAGGAAACACGAACACAAATAGAAAAATTGTCCGATATTTGCGTGGGTTCGAAAGATAGACATAGTAGGGGGACATTTCCGACTTCCGACAGGATTACGTCAAATGGGGTAGTAAGGACACGATTGTTTCCAATGTACATTGAGCTCCACAGATTCGCGCTTCAGAGAAGATAACAACCGGTAGTAACGATAAGCAGTTATTATTCTTGATTATTATCCAGATAATGGCTGGTTTTCGACTTGAACCAAAATGTCCTTTCGAATTTCAATAGTCTTGAGAAAGAGCAACAATAATACTAGAGAATTCACATGGTAATAATGGACAGAGCGAGGGGGGCTAGGATGAGCTACTGGCATTCATGCCACAGAAGAGAGTCTGAGGAAACCCTTGGTTGTTCCCTGAAATAATTGTCAAACATTGTAAATTACAGAATGAATTTTTAATTTAAAATATTGTCTACTAGGGGAATGAATTACTCAAAAAACTAAAGTTCAACTAACCTGTGGGGGTCGTGGGTTGGGACTGCGATGAGGATGAATTTCCATGTGACGCTGATGCGGCAGCGGCCGCCGCAGCAGCTGCATTTTGTCGTGCATGTCTTGGAACAGGAGGTTGTAAATATTCATTTTTAGCTAACGAAAGAACATCTAGTCTATCTTCTTTACGGTACGCTAGACACATTCTTATTAATTGCTGCAAATAATGATAAATAAAAATGTTATCTTTTTGCTTCTCGATTTAAAAAAGGACAATTATATTTTTAATAGTCAAGGACTTACTTTTGCCTCTGTCGAGACAGTTGGCTTATTAGGAAACTGTACTTCAGTAGCTTTAAGGATTGTATTCTCCTCTAAAATCGTTGCTTGCGATTGGTTATGTCCAAACGGCTGTAAATAAATAGAAAAATAGTTAGAAACAATTTCGCATACAGTTTGTAAATAAATGACAAGAGTGGGTTAGCTTAAATAAAGCAAAATCAGTCCCGTCTTGAAAACCACCATCACGATCAATATGGGGTAAGGTTATCATCATAAAAATACATAAAACAAATTAAAAAGCCCATTAAAAATTAAAAAATTGTCCACACACCTTTTTGCCGTATAGGCACTGGTAAAAAATCACTCCTACACTCCATACATCTACTTTAGAGGAAATCTTTGGCGGCGTTTTACCAACAACGAAACACTCTGGAGGTAAATACCTGCACATAAAAG
Organism: Tomocerus mixtus; assembly: GCA_034694165.1. Taxonomy (NCBI): domain Eukaryota; kingdom Metazoa; phylum Arthropoda; class Collembola; order Entomobryomorpha; family Tomoceridae; genus Tomocerus; species Tomocerus mixtus. Next base: position 17,228 of record JAQFYC010002691.1, on the reverse strand, counting down.
AATAATGACCTTTTTATAGAGTTATTAACATTATAGTAGTACTTCATTACTTTGGTTAGTTTCTTGGCATAGTGCTCTAATTGAGCAATAAAACTTACCAATATGTTCCAGCTCCCTGGGAAGTTAGATCCATACCATGCTCTGGACTATAATTATCTTCATCCATAACCTTGCTCAGTCCAAAATCGGTTATTTTAATCTCCCCACATACATTACCTTCAGTTAGCAGAATATTGCCTAAATAACACAGAAGAACATTATTACATTTATTTCATTTGTTGGTATGAAATATTACATAAATTATTGTTCTCCCAATAACATTTACACAACTACACTACAAAATCAAGTTAACCCAGTCAGTAGATCTACAAAGAACAAATACGAAATATGACTAAAATTCTGGTATCTACAAAATTAAAGGTAATTACCTGGCTTAAGATCATAATGGATTATGGGGGGTTTGATCTCATTGAGATACTTCAAAGCTGAAACGACTTGCATGACTATGGACCGCGCTTCTCTTTCTGGAATTGTTTTATGCTGCAAATGACACAAAATAATGACAAAATAGTTAATATTTTCATTATTATACATTTAGAATATTCATTTATAATCAGCCAGGATCATTCCCCAAATTACCTGCTTGAGGTAGAAGTCTAAATCATGACCATCACAGTACTCGAGGACAGTACAAAATGAATTTGCGTCGATTTCGAAGACATCATACAATTTCACTACTCTAGGATGGTCCAGGGACTTGTGAATATTGTATTCTCTTAAGGCATGCCTGAAACAGATAAAATTATTCATTATTGTACATCCCCATAAACAGGTTAATAAAATCAATCGTAATATCTTTGACTATGTTTCTCAGTCCCGTCTTGAAAACCACCATCATGATTAATATGGGGTAGGGTTATCATCATCAAAATAAGCATATTGTGCAACAGTAAATTTGTAAATTCATATTCATGACAATTTAGTAGTTCTCATCTTAAACATGTTTGTATCAGACTCGTACCTACAATTACTACATACTTTTGATTTGTGTACAAGGTTCTAAAACCTTGTTCAATGGTCCAATGTGGAAAGTGGAAGGAAACGTTAAGTGACATTTTACTATGTATCTACTAACAATACCTTAACCCTGTCTTATCTGTAACAGAAAATATAAGAAATAGCGAAACTTCCCGTACTCAACTATATATGCTCTATGCTATTTCTTTTACTGCTACCTATGCAGATATATATTTTAACGAACTCAATGTTGAGCACTCTGCTTCCTTCCGGTAAGAGCTGTGTTGAGAGTAAGGGATAGGTAGTTGCGAATAATGTGCCGCTGATGTCGATGATACATTACATTACAGATGCTAAAAGTCTCAGTTTCAATTCAATCCACTCTCTGGTCGTGCATGAGAGTGAGAAGGAGGTCATACATACAACGTACATTGAGATACATACTACATGGACTCATATAATCTACAAAATGGCCGCATCTGCATTTCTTTGGGAAACTAAAACTACCTCGGTGGATTTGGACATTCTTCCATACATGTGGAAAATTCCTATTCATCCGTTCATCCCGTGTATTGTTAGTCTAATCCCTTGACTATAATATCATATTCTGTTTACACTTTTGCTGAATGTCTATTTTTCGAGCAAACACCTTCGTTGTACTTGCCGTAATTTGTAGCTCCTATTTATCATTTACTGCAAAATAATATTTTAGGAGAGCCAATTGCGTAATCTTAGCTTATTATGTTGGTAATGGTAATAGCTTTGAAATACCTAACTATTTGTAATCTACTAAACAACTGCTTCCAGTACGGAATATCCAGAATACAGATATATATGTCGTTTAGATCGATAACACTTACTTGATATAGTTCGCTTTCTTGTCATCTTTCCAGTCTTTGTTTAGCTGATGCACTTTACATGCTACGTATCGTTGCTCTTTCAAATCAAATGCCTGGAATTAGAAAAATAGTTTTTATTAACATTGAGTACTAATAGCTTTAGATTGGTACACACGCTTTTACGAATAAAGTAGCTTAGCCGAGCTTATTTAAATATTTTAGGGGAAATTGTGGATTTGCATTTACAAAAAAGAACATCATGCAAGTTCCAGTTGAGCTGGTTCTGTTGGTAGTCATTGCGATTATATTGGGTGGAATGATCAGGATACGGCAACACCTTTAACATTTAGTAATCGTAAAAGGATTTTACTACAATTGGATCACATCCACGTGGCAAATGGCAATAGAAATCTTTTTATTTCCATTGTACTGTATGTAGCGCCACTGAACTAGCTGGACCACGGAAAAGTGCTAAAGTTTAGAGCTACTTCAATTGGTTGGATGTATACAGTTTAGTTTGCCAAATTCTAGGAGTATAAGTACCTATGAAAACACAATCGCAATCGTAGTAACTCGGCTCAAGTCCGCTCGGCTCCCTAAAATGCCACTATAGCATGTACCGTACCATGATAGACGTAATATATATTGATATATAAGTACTTTCACATTCTATATTTGTGTAGACAAATACATACCTTATGAACTTCCGAGAATCCACCTTTGCCGAGGAGCATGAGAAGAAGATATCGCTCATTAAGCACCGTGTGGTTGTTGAACCTCGACTGGTCTTCATTAAGTATCCTTTTCAACTCTCGAATGTGCAGATTTCTCTCTCTCTCCAGTTTCTCCATTTCTAGCTGCAGATCCGCATCCTCCTTCTTTAATGCATTTTGTCTCAACTGAAATTTAAAAGAGGATACAATATTATAAATCGATATCGATTCAGAAATATGAGATAACATTAGCCAACTTCGCCATAAACTCATAAGTATCAACAAGAATTCTCTACTTAGAATTGCTACTGATCAACGAGGATATTAACATGTCACAGCAGTATCAATTTTCTTTTGTAAGATTGCAAATTGAAAAGATTTCTCAGTCCCGTCTTGAAAACCACCATCATGATTAATATGGGGTAGGGTTATCATCATCAAAATCAAGTACATTGTGAAGCAATCGTTCATGACAATTCTCATCTTAAACATATTTCATAATTCGCTGTACTAAAACTTGTTTTTCAGATGGGAAAAGGTTAAGGTACAGTTAAGGGACATTTTATTAGACACTTATTATGACAGTTCGTGTATACATTAAAAACTTTTCGTAATATAAAAAATCAAAATTAAAATTAGTTACAAGATCGCATTATAAATTATCATCATCTCTAGCTATCACCGCACCGGGTCTCAGTGTATAAAAACATTTCACAATTTCAATCAACCTGATACATACATTCTACAATTACAAAATACTTGTCACTGTATTGCTACAGACATTGATTGCAATGTCTGTAATAGAAAATGTAAAAAGTCATCCATAAAATACTACACTTAGAAGTCCTCAAAAGACTAGATCAATTTGTATGTGCAGTTCAGTACATATCACTCTCCTGTATATTTGAAGCTAATACTAATACCCTTATATTAGGTACTTAATTTCCCAAACGGCATACCTATCGACCTATCCCAATATACTATCATTTCACATTTTGGGAAACATGACCGACGTGACCCAATGCTTACTACATTGTGTACACACATAATTCGTAAAGGAATCAGCAAACCATGCGTGCGTATGTGTGTACTGGATAATTAATTATACGGAAGAGAATTATTCGCAATATTATTAGTATCAATTACATAATATCGCATTTGGTACTATTTTGATACACAATCATTAAAATATTGTGCACTTATGCTGCGCATTTCGCAATCCATCATGATAACACTAACTAACAGAAGCAGAAGAACGCATATGGACAGGACGAGTAAAGATAAACATTGAACAAAAAACAGATAGAGAATCGGGGTCATACTAATTCTTGAAGTTATTACAATCTGTCTCTGTGCCTATTGCGTTAATTTTAGTACATGAAATATTTATCACAGACAACAGACAAGTTGCATAAAATACAGTTTGCCAAATATTTTTAAATGCATGTACATATGTTAGACCGGATTTACACATTACGTTCATTAGTTAGGGGCTAAGAGTTCACAAAAACCTTTCTGCCCATTTGGATTACCATTGAATATTTCATGTGCTAAATATAGAGTTGACTTTGACTGGATAAGTGCAAAATGTCATGTAAATGAGATTTTTGAATTATTCATGAAATAAAAGTTAAATGAAAATATACCTTAAGGATTTCATCAGATTCATAGTACTCTTGCCAGGTGAGCTCTCGAACACTTTCAGGTTTAACGAAACCATCAGAGGACGTGCCGTTGTGTAAACTGCTTGTTGAGCCCGAATTTGCACCACGTTTTCTTGTCGCTCCCTGTCCTTCATTTGCCGGTGGTCTTCTCTTCCCTAGCAATTTTCTCTGTCTATCGATCTCCTCTTTCTCTGCAGAGATTTCTTCTTGCCGCCTGCAAGAATAAAATATTTATCAGTCCACACAAGAAGTTCGCTTACACATGCATTTACAGTACAATGCTCATTCACCCTATCCACAATACTCATTTTCATCTTTATCCTTAAGCCAAAACTCAAAATGTCTACGCATGTAAGCAACTGGACGGTTGGACTACTAGAAAAAAGGAAGCTACTTCTAAAAATGTAAATAATACTTTTGTAAATATACACAACTTTCTTGTTTATAAAATTGCTTAGCTAATGTTGATCATCCCATGTCGTTTCCCTTAATATAGAATTATTATAAAAAAATAATAAGTAATTCACGAACATTAAATAGGTAAAAATTCCACACTTGGAGCCAATTCAAGTCGAAAAATATATTGATTGGTAGTTTACAATGAATGCCTTAACAACGTACAAGACGTCATTGGAACTATTTCGAAAAAGGATATTATACCTGGTGAGCTCTTGAAAAGCATATCCATCAGTCCAATTCTCCTGGAACGACGCACCGACCCTCTGGGTGACGAATTGGCCCAATTTCAGTCTATTTTGCATGCATCTTTGTCTGGCTTCCTTTTTCTCTATTGTCGATTTTTCTATTAATAATTTTTTTACTACCTGTAAGTTTACAAAAAAAGACTTGTTAGAATCGTGTTAATTAGTATGGAAAAGGTAATAGCTATTTAATGCAATTAATTAATAATAGTATTTTGTGTAAGAGTATACCTCGATGCATTTATTAATGTGAGCTTTCTGTTGATCTACAACTCGCTGTTGACTTGACAGAGAGTGTCTCAGTTCTTCGGCAGATCGGTTTAACTCATCTATTCGAGTATTTCGTGTCTCAACGTCAGTTGTAGCTTGAGCCTCGTTTTCCGCCAGTCTCACGCCGGTTAATTCAGTCTGTACAGCTTTTGTGGTGAGTGTGTTAACTCCAGCTGCTCCGCCGCTCGTTCCAGTTGCTCCACCGGTTGATGACGAACAGGAACCACTTCCAGTCGAAGCTCGTCCAGGGCTTTCTGGGGGGCCCGAGGGTCCTACGGTGCCAGCAACAGCTCCCAATACCCGAGGTGGTTGCATAAGATTCAGATTCGCATTATATTCTGCAACTGGACCTTGCGTTGTACCCACTCCAACTGCTGCCCCAGCATTCCCTCCAGACGTCGAACCACTTAAGTTTTGTGGACTAGCGGGAAACTAGATATATTCACATTAAATTTAGTTTCAAATTCCACATTTAGTTGATGAGTTATTTGTTGTTATTAGAGTTAGCTAATTCTACGAAGAATAGTGTCAACTTACAGAAGGTTTAATAGATTGATGAGGTGATGGGCTTTTGGCTCCGCTATGACGAACAGGACTTCCACCGGTGATTTTTGAGGAAAAATAGTCGTTGATTTTCTTATTGGACTTGGCTGCGGATGACGCTGTAGTAGTGTTAGGGTTATAAATAATATTACCACCACTATTTCCCCCTCCAGAGCCAGAGCCATCGTCAGCCTTCCGTTTTCTCTTTCTCTCTCTTTCTACAGGTACTTTACTTAATTTTTCTGGAGTATCTAATTCTTTATCACTATGTGACGAGCCTACAAAAAGAGAAATATTATATTTAAGAGAGAAATATGGATACATTTACAATTTGTACCAACAGTAACAATTAAAACCACTTGGTTTTGGATCAAACTTGCAACTTAGTAGCAACATAACCACTCACAATAAGAGCTAAGTGTAGCGACTGATAAATATTTACTAATGAATTAGGAAAAATATAATCATTACAATACGATATTTCCCAGAAGACTGGAGGAAGCTATCATAGAAGGTATTTATTGATTTGATTTCTTGCGCTCAAGTTGCTTACAGGAAATCTAATTATAAACCCTTCTAGGAAGAGAAGCCTGTATTTTAAACAGGTACTATGGTTTTTAAGAGCTTTATGTAACAAGTTCAACTTTGCTACTTATTCCAATTTCAATGAAATATCTCATATTAAGTATTACTGTTAAAACATGCATGAAATTATTTCAGGTAAGCTTGTTCCATTTATAAATAGAATGGCTTTTTCGCCTGGAGGAAAAGGAAAACCAGGTAATAATATTTCTTAAGGGATTGAAGATTTAGTGGGACCCCTTAACTGAACCTAACATATTACTAGTAAATATTGAACACTAAGTTCCATGATGGTAAAAGTTGTACTTGTAATTGTTAGTGATAGTGGTACAAAGGTTACAGTTATTTATATCATTAACACAGTTGTATTGCATAGCATATTTATTTTATTTGTTGGTGTGGCATAAAGTTTATTTACCTGCACTCATATTGGAGTCCTGACTTAATCCTTGCCCAGGCCCGGATCCAGGCCCGATGACATTATTAGAACTACTTACACTAGCACTAGGATTTGCTGTATTCAAGGAAAGTATAGGAATAAGACTGGTCACCGGCATGGGCACAGAGTTAAGTCCTGGAATAGCCGGCCCAGGACACGTTGAATTCACAACATTCACAGTACTGATTGTAAGTCCACTAACACCACTGATACTCACATTTCCCCCACTACCCCCTCCGCCGCCCCCACAAACCCCATTATTCGCACCACCACTTCCACTTCCGCCGCTGTTATTTGTAGTAGTAAGTGACGCCGGTGCCGTACTTGTAGGAACAGCATTATTACCCGAGCCAAGGACATGGCCCAGTTGATGCATTTGATTCGGGGTCAGTTGCACCTGAGATCCCGATGACATCTGTAAATAACAAAATTAAAAACATTAATATCATTTCATTTATATTTTGCATTATTTTAATAGTGTGGTGTGATCGTGATCTGTATATTGGCAAGAAAAGTTTCATAAAATTGTCACTTCCTGACTTCCTGTCTACCAGGCTATCACCTATAGTCTATTACCCCCTACTAATTAAAGTGTATTCATAATTAAATTACTACTAACTTTATGTGATCTCTTAACGAAAGTCTCACTGTGTATTCTGCATCTATATAGTTGGACAACTTTGATAAGGCAAACTCAATTCAGGTTATATGGTCACAGATCACAGAGTCAGAGCTTCTATCAATCGGTACCGGTTTCAACCAGAAATTCGTTAACTGATACCTAAATATTTTTATACGACATTTCTTTGTACGTTTAATAATTTTGATTGTATGGATGAGATGACAACGGGAGGTGACAATATGAGAATATCATTTCTTTTAATAAGTACATCATAACATACTATCACTTGGACGGGTTTCCATATCATAGCTACATAACTAGTTATAAATATCATAACTACGCCGAATTTAACCGATCTCGGGTTTCTAGGAACTCCATCCATCCATTCATTCACCATTGCCACCAAACTATTACAAAGAAAGCAGCGTTTGGCTTACCAATTATTTTAGCTACCTATAGATATTAGTTTCGCTATTTTGGTCTCTTGAGCAAGCTATGCTTTGCTTAAATTGCTTACATAACCTAACAACTATAATACTGCATGTCTACGTTTCATAATTTTTATTTTGATCAATAACTGTGTCAGTTTAATATAGCACATCTGATCTGACATCTACTAATAAGATTTAGGTAACTTTAGCATAGTTTCTACCATAACTCTGAGTTAATAAGGCGCAGACTAAGTAAGCAGGTTTGATTTGGGATAGCTTAGGTAGCTATGATATTAGATCACATTCCATTATTACTTTGCCTGGGTTGATGACATTCATATTAACGTGCTATGTATTCTTTATTGCCTGTTAAGTGGTAATTCATTAATTCTGTTTCTTATTATCATGAAAATATGTACCAATACCAATGCATACGCCTATATACAGTCTAATACTGTTAATACTATGTAAGTATCTGTATCAACCTTTACAGATAGGTATTTCATGATTAGTAGTATTTCTGCATCTGCACATATTCGATTCTTTTGTTCACATACAATTTTATAGCTTTTTTGTCTTACAAGGTTTGCCTCTCTTCTTCACTAGCATAAAGCATACCAACACCAAGACAATACAAGGGGCATATGTTTACAAAGACAACATTTGCTAAAGATAGATCTCGCAGTATGCATATGCATAGATAAAATAATATTTTGGCATTGTTTAGTATACATAATACTCATTTAGCTAAAATACCCGGTGTTGGTTAATATTGTCATACATAGAGAGATTATTTTACTTTTAGCTATACAATACATTTCATATGAAGTCTTCATTATTACTTAAGCATTACATTGCCATGTCTATTGTCTACGTCTCCTCAAGTGCGGATGACAAAAAACCATCCCCAAAATATACATTGTCCTTATCCAGCCCAGTCGAGTCAAGTCAGCCAAGCCAGATGTACAGGATATCATATGCATGTACATATACATCGGGCATACTTATTTAATACAATATAAACACTAGCTAGCTGGCTAAGCTAACGCTAAAGCTCCTACTTACTAGAACTTACTACCTACTGCCTACTGCATGCAGCTATATCCTAGGAACTGGAGTTTTGCTAAGGAAAGGAAGTAAGTACAAATACTCCGTAACAACATAAGATAGAAAGAGGACGAAGTTAGTTGACTGCAAAGTGTACTATATGTAGTATGAAGTGAACTCATACCTAGATATCTCCATAATACATAGTGTGTACCATACAAACTAGTTGTACTTGTAAAACTACCACTAACACGAAAGTCGGTGGCTGAAAATCGAGCGGTTGCGAACATGGTGGAAGTTTTCATCGAAGAGGACGAGTAGAGCCAAAGCCAGAGCCCAAGTCATGGGCTAGGGCTAGGCTACTAGGCACAGGCACACAAGTTCAACTCCGACTGAACAGTGAACACCAAGAAGAACAGCAGGCAGAAGTAGCGAATATAAAGAGACGAACACGAGACCACCGAGACGAAAGAAATCCTATACGACATATAGGAAACACTACGAGTGAACGAAGTAAGAACTCTGTCTCTCTTCTATGATGATAGGGCTTGTATAAATTCTACGTACATACATAATAGTAGTATTAGTATTAGTAGACGAAGTGTGTGTGTGTGATGTGTATGTGTATGGTAGTGGTAGGCAAAGGCAGGCAGTTGTAAGTAAAGTAGTGTAGTTCTCTGAGCTGTTGTAATATGGAATAGCTTTAGATCTCCTGGCTCGGTTGATGTGATGCGAATGTGAGCCAATATCCAGAGAAACTAAGTAGATATTTTATTCCGCTCTTCTGTTGTCCAAACTCCATATTCCCTGCCTGCAACTTTCTCGTCTTGTGACAAAACAGGCAAGGAAACTAAACTAAAGCAAGGCAAGGCAGGGCTTGGTCGACTCCAGTCAAAGTCAACTCAACTCAACCTATGGCTCCATCGCCTTTATTCCTTCTTTACTCCATATACTTATATATATCCGTATGTATTCACTATTCACACAAAACATACACTTCAGCCCACTCCACTCTAATTCAACTTATTTTCAAACACTTTATTTTCTCCGAAATACGATCCGCTTCTTTCTGCTTCTATGTTCATTACATAACGTACTAATATGCACAGATAACGAGTAGTGTACAGTGTACATGTAGAGAGTAGCTAAGGTAGGAGAGGAGGAAGACTTCAAAATAATGAGCAATTGATATTTAAAATAGGAACTTCATGATTTTTCCGAGAACACACAGTACACTTACTTTTATACACTACCTAGCTCCACTAATTCCTTCTTGTTAACATTTATCTCTCCAACCAACTCAAAACTGAACTCCAATTCCATTCCAGCTCATCCTACAACCTACCACCACACGACAACACACACGGATGACGGAATATATATTTAGCGTTCTTGAATAAACTATGTACAAGTAGAACTACAAGTACATCGAATCCAAATACAACTGTTTCTCATTGTGCATGCCATTGCTTTTGCTTACGTTACATATCAGGGTATTATAAACACAACAGAGCACAGAGATACACACTTCACTTCGACTTGAATTCAGCAACCATTCACAACTGCACTGCACAACTATTCTATGTTGACGTAAATAGTAAATTCTGTTGTAGCTGTAGCTGTAGCCCGAGTGAGTGAGTCGAGTTCTCAATAATATCCATAGCGTATTATGTATTATGTATATCCCATGCTTACGTAGCAGATATTATGCATATAATATTATTCTATTATTGAACTACAGGTAACCTACAGACAGCCTTTACATACAGTTTCTGGATTGGATACGGCAACACGACTCCGACAGAACAAAAAGGAAGCAGCAGCACCCAACTGAACTGATTACGAACAACATTAGTTGGTTGGGAGAGTTTATTTTCATGGGTCTTTCGATTCTATGTAAGTATGTAGTGTGAGACGAGATAAATATATAAGGATTGAAGACAGTCCAGCCAAGCCAGGCCAAGCCAGGCCAGTCCACTCACTCAGTCAAGTCAACAAGATACTATACAAAATCACTATCACAGAGAGCACAGTATTTGACTGCATATTATGTTATGTGATGTAGTATAGGAGGTATGTACTATGAACATGAAGTTATTATATAGTTATGTTATGGACGTCCTCCTGTGTGTAAGTAAAGTAAGTACACACACACAACTTGTTTCCATCCTTCTATTATATAACAAACTCTCTTCTGTAAGTACATATTTATATATTATTAACAATAATATACTTACTTACTTACTACAACATAATAAATAAGTGTATGTGCATGTAATATGTAATGTACATTACATACAAAGTGAGTAGTGAGTACAAAGAAATAAATTACGTATGTATGAAACTATGTACTGTAATAAGTAATGTAAGCAGGAATTCTATGTAGTGTGTGTGGTGTAGTCGTAGTGTTGTAGTTTGCTAACTAATCGCAGTAACTAAGTATGAAACAGTTCACAGGACAGGAATCAAGTATCAGAATGATTTTTGTAAATGTGGCTCCGACTATTACACAAGTGAAAGAGAGTTTGAGTGTTTTGTTGGAGAATGAGATCTAGCTGCTGAGCCGAGTCACAACAAATACTACTACGACACTACATACACACTGTTCTCCGTCAGTTTCACTTCGAAGCCTACTGGAACCTCCATCGCGTTACCGAGACTCTTACAAACTAACTACAATATCCAACTCTAATACATCGAGACAGAGACCAAACCAAACCAAACCAGAAGAGATGGGCCATGCCATAGCATGGTACACCATCACCATACACACGTACACATCACATCAAATGCATCCTTTCTTACTTTACTTTAAACATATAGTAGAATAGATAGAATGGATGATGGTGGAATGGAAGTGTAAAAGTCTTTAGGTTTCGTTCGAGCAGCGTTAGTGTTAGTTCCTAGACCAGGCCAGACCAGGCCAGTCAAGCAAGTCTCTTTAACTTCACGTTCACCCAAACCTAAACTCTAAAGACTATCTGTACACATACATAAATACATAAAAGTAGGTAGTAGGTACCTTATATTTACCTACTTACTTATATAAATATATATTATATATATCTTCTTTTACTCTTAAATACATATGGAACAGAGAGTCAGAGTCAGCCAGAGTACGTACGTACCGAGAAGAGCGAGTCGAGTGATGTGATGTGGATGTGAGTAGTCATAGTCATACTCAATACTCAACTCTACAGTACACTACTTTCATGTTAGCTACACAATCCAAACCCCAACTCGGTAGTTTCGGTGTTCTGCTAACAATAAGCTGTCCTTAGCTTTAGCTTGCATAGAAAACTATCAGGAATGTATAAAGGCTCCGTGTAATATGTAAGCGTAGGGCAGGGAAGGAAGAAGACAAGGCACACACTACACTACAGGCCATGCAATGCCAAACCAAACCAAACCAGGCAGGCAGGCAGCAGCGTCAAAACCTAGGTATTATAATATTATGCCTACTCTATATAACATAACAACATTTATATACTTACTCTCTATTCAAGTGAGGTAACCTACGTAAACGTAAATGGGAAAATGTACATACCTACATAACTAAAGTGCATTATATTATATCAAATAGATTCGGCATTATTCTCTATGTGTTTTAGCAGATATAGCCAGCCAGCCAGTTCTCAGTTCAGTTTCAGTTAGTAGGTATGCATAAGCATACGATATGATACGGGAGAGTCAGAGAGTGCGAGTGAGAGAACCAAAAGACGGATACGGATATAATATAATACATAGTGCATACATACAACTCGCGTAACCAGTCGAAGTCGGTCCCAACCAAACTTCATTCTCCATTCTCCATCCATTGATATACTTAAATGTGAATGCTACATGTAATACTTACTTTTACACAGTAGTACATACTAATACTAGAGTAGAATAAATATGCTAGTATAGAAAATAGAGTATTAATGTAGATAGGAGGAGATACTAGACACTAGATAGTGAATGGAGTGTGTGTGTATGTGTGTGTGGTGTTGGTTCGGTGTTATGTTAGTAGCTACTAGAGTTAGAGGCAAACCAAGCCAATCCAATCCAGGAAAGATACTAGTGCTAGATAGATATTAGTAGTGATATACCTAGTTGATAAGGATAGAGAAGCACAACTACTCAGGATACCTATCTCCCCAGTGCCATTCTATCAATGCAATGCAAAATGCACCAAAAGGAAACCAAAGCAGCTCGCATTGGCAAGGGCACCAAGAAAGCAATGGCATGCTCAGTAGATACAAGGCAAAAGACGATGAAATAAGGCAAGAACTCCTGCTGAACATAATATTACAACTTATAGTTGATAGTAGACATGCCATAGTAATAGAGGATCTGACATCACATCAGAAAGACCAAACCAGACCAGGCAAAACTTAAGAAAGAGAAATAGGAAGGAAAAGGAAGCGACCGAGTCGCCGACCAAACCAAACTCACTTCAAGACTCAACTCAACTCTTCTTCTTCTCATCGTCAGTCAGGAGCAATAGCAAAGCAAAAGCAACTCAATGCAATGTTCTCAACTCAACTCAACTCAACCTAACTTCTTTAGCTTCACACAACTAAAGTACATAACTACAATTTCTCAACTTTAACTCGAGTAAAGCGAGACCACGGGAAGAGAACCAAAGAAACGCAACGAGGAAACACCAAGGCACAGCATCAGAACATAATAGAGGAGAGTTGAATTAGACACTTCAGTTAAGAGATGCAATGCTACGCTCTCTCGTCTCCTCGATTATATTCTTCTCCTCTCACTCTCCTCCTCATGTTTGTTCCTTACGAACCAAACCTATCCTATTTCCAAATACATATCACCATCAGCATCACCTCCATTTTTTAAGGCATTTCCACCTAATACATTGAAACAGATCTTACATCGCTTTGGCTTTCGCTTCCTTGGGCAGGGCATAAGCTTAAGCACCTGGCTTCGCCATGTTTCATGTTATCCTACTTACTAAATATTATATATATACCTAATAAAGGTATCCTTTAATGTAACACTTCCTCGCTTGAGCCGACTCAATTGGGAAGATCATATCATCAGCTTAACAACAAATACAAATACAACTAATAATACATACATGCTGACCTAAACTACACATTCTTTCTCATCCCAACCCAGCTAATACTTTTTTAAGGTAAATAGGATAGCATAGGATTAGGATATGCCAATTACAATAATTAATACCGTAAAAAAACATGATAACATTATATACGCATTTACTTCACTATGTATTTCAATTAATTGATAATTCTTTACCTATACACAAACGACAAATAACCCACAGTCGAAATAATATTTATAAATAGGGTTCCTCCTGGCTTTTATCAATGGAATGCATTGTTTGTCGTTGTCGACACTGCGTTAATTCTGTGTTGCTCACTTCTGCCCAAGGTTAAGCTTCATGGAAAAATAACAACTGGGCAACTAAAACCTTAAAACCTCTAACCCTGACCCACAAAATGGATTGGGATATGTTATTGGGAAGCATCAGAACACCACTTTTATTCTAAAGCAACTATTTCATGCAAAAATAAAACATAGTATATATGCCGAACTTGCTCTGTCCACCACAAATATAAGAACCCCTTAAAATGCCTAGCTATACCTTGCATCTTGTGATTTAAACTTTAAATCCTTGGCTAGGCCCTTTAAGTTTCAGGTGTCCTTATATCTCTAAACTGAGGTTTAATGCGGAAACTTGTAAGTTTGTTACATGGACTATAGAACAGTATACCTAAGTCATTCTGATGCTTTTGCAGTTTTACCATTTTTCCGTATTCCATAAATTACAGAGAAGGATTTGGCAACATTACACAGACAATAAATACGTAATTAATGCATGGAAGGACTCTCGCAGTCTAGGTATTTTAGCTATAGCTGAACAAGAACGTAAAACGAGATGGTGCATCAATGAATTCACTTACTTTCATAAAACAGAATACAGTAGTCACGTATACTCCAGCCATAGCTATACGATGATACGATACTTTTGTGTAATATCCAACCAAAACCAAATAACTAACATTGATATTTGCTATGGAAAGGCAGGCAAAATAAAAACCACACTTAAGTATGTTAGCCACTATAATACATAATTACTCATTGTAGTCAACGATAATAAATGAATCTCATTCTCACACTTCCCATTCCCATAATATGCAACCTAACTATCAATGTAATATATAATTGCTTCGTATATCTGGCGGATGTTGTTCTTAATGTATCGACACATCTCTTGGAAAGACTAGTCAGCATCTTCATCAATGTAACATTTCGATACATAAAGCATAAAGTGTATCTCCAGGCATATTGTATACCCAGGAAAATTCTATGCTCAATATTCGCTAACTATCTGTATAGGTATACTAGAGACAACACAAGTGGATGAAAATCAAATGGTTAGGCTCTGCGCTCTCCTCATCTCATAAGTACGGATTACCAACTTTAAGTGCGAATATTATGTGTAATAATAATGTTATTAAGCGGTATAACACTTAATGATTTCAGAGTAAGTATATGTTTTTAAGGAAGGAAGTAAAGAACGCTATATCTGTAGCTAACACTTATTATTTGTTTGTATTACAATCTTTGTTTGATAACTTGATCATGGAAGCATTTGTCATTTGTGTATAGTGTATTGTTAACGTTAGCGTAAAGTTCGCAAGAAATACTCGAATAAGCAAACGAGTACACAGCAGTGTTGTAATTGTGACAAAATGCATCGCTAAAGCCAGAGAGTATTGCAATAAGAGGATTGCAGACACGATCATCAAGTTCCCATACTTATTTTAGATGAGACTCATTATCAGTCTAACACCTAGACCTAAACTTTTAAACCACAAGGTTACACAATACTAAATACACACTACAAACATCTTTTGGGTGAATCAGAAATCCATGAGTCGTGTAGTGTAGTTGAGTAGCTATCATGAAATGCATAAGACTGGTGCGTACAAGTACAAGCTAACTACGTCACTTTATGTTTGCAATGTCTACCGTGTCCCTGACACATTGCATCCTACATTCAGTCACTTAACTTATTACTACAGCTACATACGGCAGAAACTAGAGATAGAGATACACTCTAGACTATGTTTAATATTAATTGTACAGCCACCTCTAGTTCACGGGAAGTTCACTGCATAAACAGAGATAGATTTCATATCGCTATGGCGTGGCATGGCATGGAGGACAACCAATTCCTTACATCATCACAATCACATTGTATAAGTATATGAAGTCTAAGTCTGCTAAACGTCATTTATGCATTTTAGCAATACTGGAAAGGAACTGTGCAATTCCTATTACTTATACGGTCAATTTTAGTGGACTACTTTGCTATGAAAAGTTAATTTCGACAAGTGTTCTGTTCTCAATTTTGAAATACTGCTAAGTACAAGCAAAGTTACGTTCTAAGCTATAAGCGAGCTATAATAAGTACGGTACGCTGCTTACCACTACTTTCCCCTAATACAATTTTCCATAATATGACAACGCATCTATGTAAAGAACTAGACAAACTAGTACCAAGTAACTTACTTTAGCTGTCTTAACAACATGACCTTTTGCTGCATAGTATCGGCTGAATCAATTTTGACGATAATAGATTTTGCCTAAAGTTAAGTAACGTGAGAGCAAGAGAATCGATAAAATACTAAAATCCTTTGGTATGCTAATAGTGTTAGTGTTATGGTCACCTATTGACTGGACTGGACTGTATATATATAATAATGCTACTACTCAGACAAAATTGCACTAGATATTATTACATTTCTGATTCAGCTTTCAGGAAACTTTGTTTTCCATAAGCGTGTATAGTGCATAGTACACGTACCTTTCTTCCACTATTGAGCTACAGCTGCACTGCTACATGCTATTTGCATGACCGTTGACTCGTTGTTGTTGCTTTCACAATCTCAAGCACATGGTAACTACACAGGCAGCAAAAGCAACTTTCGTTCCCGAAACATAATGACAAACGCCATCTCAGTAGTACGCTTGGCAGTTTTGTTCCCTATTTACCTTTTGTATTCATCTCCTCTTCTATTATTTAGTCACGTTAGTATGGCATTTATCATAGATTTGGGTAAAAGGGTTGACAAGATACAGAAGGATTCCCAAACTGATGCGAATTACATACGCAGTGTATTGCTGTGTATTTAACGAATAACTAATTCGCATTTTGCAAATTATCAAATCGAGATAATCAGGAATTATCTACGCAAAATTAAACACTGTGTAATGCAGAAACTGTATCTAGGTACAGGAAGGAAACAAATACATTTGTAAAGTAGATGCACCAAGTTGTCATCTCATACAAATCTTAAAGATACAAAATATGCATAGCTTCCGTT
>JAQFYC010002690.1:0-24183 GCA_034694165.1 Tomocerus mixtus | reverse complement strand
GGGCACATCGGTATTTTGCCGTTAGTGTGATGCCGATACAGAATCGGCACCTAATCGGCAAGTTTGTGTTTGTCGGGAAGATGGTATCTCAATCTACTTTTCAATATTGATTTCTAATTACGTATTAATTTATGAACACTATTCCCTGTATATTATTAAGTAACGGAAGCTACTTTATGCGAACACGTTGTCTGGGCGTCTGTCTGTCTATCCGTAAACACGATAACTTTTGAACGAATTAAGATAAATCGTTCACTCTGTACACTTTTGAGGATTTGAGATTGAGATGTTTGTTTAAGATTTTGTCTGATGTCGACGATGTCCATCCAGACCCCAACTTTTGAAGGGGTCAACTTTTTTAAATTATGTTTTCTTATAACAATAGCATGGGTACTAGGGTTGCAATTGGTAAAAAATGGGATCATTTGGTCTACGGGTCACTGAAAGGAGATTGTCATTTTGCCATTTTATTCATTTTCCTCTATCTTCGGCGAAATAATAAATTCATGGATTTTGAATAAGTACACCATATCAAAGTATTCAATAAGCACCCACTCTCTAATAAGCCCCCTCCTAAAGCACTCAATTTGAATAAGCGCCCATAGGCGCATATTAGAGCGAATACGGTAGTTCGTATCTCCAGTTCCAGAAATCTCATCCTCATTCATTCACGCTTTCATAATGCATAATTGAAAATCTAGATTGCATGTTTTCCAGCGCTGTTTAATGTTCGTATCATTTTTTACTTGTTTGCTGATTTTTATTTTTAGTTATGTCAACACAAAACATGTTATAATGGGACACTGTATACACGGTGGCTCATTGATATTGTTAGCATTCAATTTAATTAATTTCCAAAGAAAAATAAAGTTAATTAGCAGGAAATTAATTAAAAAAATAAGTTTTATTTAGTCATTTCACTAACTTATAAAATAACTGAATAATTTGTTTCATCACTCTGTGGATTAACCAAAGAATAATAAGACGAAGATTGTGATATTATTTATGAGCTACCCTGTACGTGTATTTCAATATTCATTAATTTGTTCTTTATTTTTATATTTTATGTAGGGCAGAAAGGGCACTGACTCCAGCAGTGCATTGCTCTTTTGATTTTGTATATAAAAATGGATGCAATGAACCCGGAAGTGAATAATTCTTGGGGTTTAGTTGTGCAATTGCTACCACGTCCCGTAATCTAAATACTATAAGCTTAAAATTGAATTAAATTAAATAAAAATGATTTGATAGTTATCTGATATTGGATAAGATGATGTCCCTTGTGGTTAATATCATTTTATTATCCTCCGTATTGTTAGTAAACAGCTCTGAGTTCGAAGATACAGCTGAGAATAATAAAGTTAAAAGAGATGTCGTGGATTTCAGTAGTGTGATTGAAAGAGAAGCTCGTTCTCTTGACATCAGCCACTTTGATGGGGATCCCACCCTAATTCAAAATACGGATCGTCTCAATGGTGTCAGTTTCTATACACATCCTTACACAAACGCCGTCGTTTACACGAGAGGAAGAACAGATGGAAATAAGGATGTTGTCGTCCTCACCGCAAGCGAAGACAGTCTTCCCGATGAGGAAGGGAAGACGAAACACAAATTTGTCGTCCTCAGAAAAAAAGAAAACGAAGCCAAGTCAATTTATTATGTCACTTATGCATACGTCAGGTAATTTTTTTCACATTTTTTTATATTTTATTTATTTAGTTTGATAATTGGCCGATTCTTTATTTATTTCCATTTTATTCCATTTATCATTTATATAAAGATGGGAATGGGACAGAATTTGTAAAATAGTTTTATATTTTAAATGTAAGGTCAATTTTCTTCAAAAAACAAAAAAGTACAAACAGAATATTGCACTTTTGACTTCCCTAGTTCAGGAATGAATAAATGTGTAAACAAATGTTTGCAAATTAATTTGCTGCAGCGGGTTTTGAATGAAAAGAGTGAAATTTTTAGTAGAACAGTTCAGAAAAGTTCTTGTATAATGGTTTAACCTCTGCGCTGTTCAACATGCGTAGGTAATTAAATAAAGTATTTATTATTAATTGAAGGGCTCGTCCGTTGCTGATGATGTTCTTGAATTATTGTCAAGAATTTAAAATCTGTAAGAAATAGATTGTAAATCCGGGACATATTTAAGGAGGAATGGTGCCCCCACATTTGAATTCGAATGCTTCTCCATTTCCAGTTTTAGTAAACTATGTTTTGTTCCAGTGGGTTAATATTTGCTGGGAAAATCCCACTTGGAAACAAAAACTTTCAGAGATTGGATAATTTTTTAAATGTTTTATCTGGAGTATCTGTTGAAGATGTAGTGAAAGAAATTGGGGAAAGGGAGAAAGTAAATATTATTACAGTTTATTATTTAGTAGTCTTATCCAGTAAATATAAACATTTACTTCTTTAATTTAAAATGTTCAAAATCTTAAGTTTTTGACTTGTAGCATTTAAATATGTAAATATGGAGCAATCTGAAGGATATACAATAATCTCTCATAAAATTATGTGGGCAGGTGCATTTGAACGTTGTATAGAATATTTTGGGAGAATGATCCCCCGGAATGGCCTCAGAGCACAACCCTGGATAAATATGATTTTCTTGTATTTAGGGAGACACGTCTCATTTGAATTCTAAAAAAACTTATCCATTTCCAGCAAAAAAACTATAATTTCCACTTTGTTTCCAATTCCAGGCTTACCGCGGACGCTGGAGGAGTTGAAGTTGAAGGGAAGCATTACGTTATAGAATGGGACACCTGGGGAGACTGGAGCTCACTCTCCAACATAGTCTGGACACGTTGCGACTCTTCAATTTTTGTGGCATGCGGCTTCAACGAGACTATGGCAGATACTGGACGCATCATCCAGGAGGGTCCAGTGGCAAAGCAGCCAAAAATGGTCTCACAAGAAAGTCTGGCGGCCCTGGAGTTGCTGAATAGCAAAGTGGCCTTGAATGACCTCTACGCCGATCTGGAATTCGATTCGATGAGCGACAGAATTGGGGGGAGGGGTTTCGGTGTGGGTCTGAGTCTAGGTGGGGGTGGGGGTGGGCACGGAGGCGGTAGTCTGGGCGGTTTTCTGGGTAGTACCGTCTCAGAAGTAGGGGAGGTGGTTGACAAGACGGTCTGTTTGTTAGCTCAGATCTTGGCCGGTGGCTGCAGAAGTGGGGGTGGACACTCGGCCCCTCCGCCAGCCAAGAAGACTCCGAAGCCCAACGCCCCAAAACCGGAAAAGAGGACCCCGGGGAAATTTTTTCCGGACCCGATCTACGCACTTCCTCCTTTCAGCTGCATTCTGATCACAGGGGACGACAACATGCTCACAATTAAGGCTGTGGACAAGAAATATGTCATTGACGACATGACTGGCACCTTTCGGGGGGACAAGAAACCACCAGTTGTGGTCATACATGGAAGGCTGATACCTGGGACAGACGGGTCAGAAGCCATTTTTGAGCCGGATGACGAGGCTGTTGTAGGAATTCACACTCCAAAGGACTCGTCCATTGGAAAAATCAAGGGATACTTCATTAAGGGCGAGCCTGGAGAGCCGGACCAGTTTTTCGTAAGTAGAGCAGAGAATAGGGACCCCGGAAGCTATTTGTAAATGGGTGGGCATATTAGTGCTAATTTTGTAGCTATAAAATATACGAAACCAAAATCCATAGTTTTAGAATTCAAAATTTTTTTGTAATGTACATTTTTGAACCGTTTTCTTAGGATTTGACCATAATCAGCTGCATAGTTTGATGAAATTATATTACAGTGCCATGCCCTTTAAGACTATTTAATTATTAAACTACCTAAGTGGAATATATTAAAATTACTAAATTTTTTGCTAGTTTTTGGTCAAACATTGTATTATGTTTAATTTTGGGCGGAATTTCGGTGCAAACATTCACATTCAGTGCTCTTTGCATATATTCAGGGTGTACGTTACACACCCTACCCACACACTCTCTTCCGGCGTCCATGTACTAGAGTTTACTATATATTTGACGTCTTTCAAATATAATTTTATTATTTACATTTATATATTTTACTGAAACATAAATATATTATAATCATATAGAAAGCAAATTGAAAGTAGTAAAATTATTTACTGAAATTGAGTAGAAAACTAACTTTTTGGATATTTACTGCAAATTTGACTCAATAATCGTGGAAAAATCCTTCTGAGGGGCAACTGTGTATCAACCCTGACAAAGTTTACATTTAATATCGACAGGTTGGTTTTCTACTGAATGTTGAGTAAAATTAACTTTATGTTTGTATTTTTAGCCCGATGACGACGACGCTTTGCCCAGACAGCCTCCCACCTCGGGGGTAATGGCAACAAAAATCGAGAAGAAACCAGTTTCCATAAAAGGAACCCTCATCAAAGGTCTGCCAGGCTACCCTGCCATGTTTGCCCCAGACGCCGATGCCGGACCAGCTACATTTACCTCTGGAGGCGGAGCCAAAGTTGATGGGTACCTTTTTCCCACCCGCCCCGACGACACAAACCATTTCCTGCCTTCAGACCCCACCACCAACTCAAAATTCCCTTCCGGCTCCCAACGTGGGGGAATGAAGTTAGAGAAAAACCAAACCACAATCAAGGGAGTATTGGATCTCAAGGGTGAAACTTTCAAGGCAGATCCCCCAGAAAAACCAGTGCCGTACACAGCAAAAGGAGACTTCGTCCCTGACAATTCGCCCAATGCCAAGTACCCAGGAATCGTCAAACGAATACCCGATTCCGACGCCCCTTTGCAATTTTTGACTTCAGTGCCCAGGAGCGATTTATTTCCAAATGGCAATGCACAGCCTGGAACTTTTATCCCAGATCCAAGTTACAAGGCCCCAAATGCCCCCATTACTAGTCCCACCCACGGGAAATTAATTCCCACAGCGGAAGGAGGCCAAGTCTTTGTCCCGGACAATAGTGGAACTGCTGGAAAAATGGTTCCCGTTGTAGGGATCCCCGTGCAAGGAACTTTACTGCAAGGAAATCCCCCCAGATTCATGTCTGATGACCCCAAAGAAGTTCGGAAGCTCCAGGCTCCTACAGGTGTATTCTACCCCACTCCACCCGGCAAGGGGCCCTTCCCCCAACCAATTCATGGAAGAATTAAGCCTGCAAACAATATGGCCTTGTTTACACCAGATGGAGCCCCGGTACCTGTTCCGTATCCCCCCGCGAGGGAAGTTCCTATTCCATACACAGCAAAAGGAGAATTCGTCTCCGACAATGCCCCCAACCCCAGATTTAAAGGAATGGTCAAACAACAGCCCAATGCTGATCCTAATGGACCCTTGCAATTTCTCACTCCCACACCAGTACCAAGGAACCAAATGTTTCCCGATGGAAATAATCCAGTTCCCGGAACCTTTGTCCCGGACACTACCTACAAGGCCCCCCATGCCCCCATTACTATTCCTACTCACGGAAAAATGGTTCCTACCCCTGATGGGGGGCAACAATTCGTTCCAGACACCAAAATTGTACCTTACACTTCAAAAGGAGATTTTGTTTCAGACAAGGACAATCGCAAATACCCGGGGACGGTCAAGGTACAACCTGACGCGGACCCCAGCGACCCCATGCAATTTTTGAGTCCAGTTCCAAGGAACGAATTACTTCCCGGCGGCCAACCACAAACAGGAACTTTTCACCCCGATCCGTCTTACAATGCCCCGTATGCCCCCATTACTAGGCCTACTCACGGAAAATTGGTCCCAACAGAGGACGGTGGCCAACTATTTGTTCCAGACCCCAAAATTGAACCTTACACTTCAAAAGGAGATTTTGTTTCCGACAAGGACAATCGCAAATACCCGGGGACGGTCAAGCAACAACCGGGCGCGGATCCCAGCGCCCCCATGGAATTTTTGAGTCCAGTCCCAAGGAACGAATTACTTCCCGGTGGTCAACCGCGAACAGGAACTTTTAACCCCGATCCCTCCTACAGGGCTCCAAATGCCCCCATTACTAGTCCTACTCATGGAAAATTAATTCCTACAGGGGAGACAGGTGGCCAAGCATTTGTTGCAGACCCTAGAGTTTCAGCACACACATCAAAAGGAACCGCCGGTCAAGCAGATAACTTTGATGCGGACAAATCCGCATATTGTAAACCCAGCGAGAGTGAAAGCGGGAGCCGAAACCGGTTCGAAAGCTCCAACAGCGGAGGCTCTTCTGCCACCTTTGTCTCGGTACTCCCCAACGGACCAGTTCCTGGACTCTTTTTCAAAAGCATTATCAATTCTGAAGTATTCGTCCCCCTTGTGGGGGCCACTGGACGCTTTGTCCCAAATTCAGGGGTCCCAGCTCACGGGATGCTCTACCCCACGCCAAATAGACTCGCAATTTTTGTACCGGATGTCAAGTTTGATTTTTACAAGATGTTCGTAGGCTCCATGAGTGTCCATGGAAAATTCCTTCTGGATTCCTACGACAGCCAGATGAGCAATACTGGAATTGCTGGATTCATCAGCATCAGTGCCCCCAATTCGGGGGCCACTTTCTCCCCAAAAGACGCCTGTCGCTTCTCAAGGTGGGAACCAGCTGACGACAAAAGCTGTTATGCATACGATGTGAATTCACAGCTGATTGCCATTGACCCGGTTACTATGGAAGCCAAATCCAAGGCACCCGCACCCCCACCCCAGAAACAGAAGGGCAGTTTCTTCAAAAACACAATGGGGCAAAACGTGTTTGTGCCCCCTGTGGGAACTCGAGGAAAATTTAAATCCGATGACGGAGAAACGAATTTGGTGGGACATTTTGAACCCGTGGCGGATAAAAGTATGGCCCTGTTTAAATATGAAAGGGGCGGGAATGGTGCCCCAGTGAAGGGACTTATATTCTTGGACGACGTGGGACAATCGGACCCTAACCTGGGCATCGCCGGAGTACTCTCCTTTAACCAAGCGGGGGGTCAAGGAAATTTCCAATTGGCTACGGTATCCCAGACAGGGAGCTACACCCCTGGAAAACCGGCCAAGGCGGGATTCATGTACTACTGCATGCAAGCTTCGGTGGAGACCATGACTTCAAGTTCCGGATATCGGAATTCCCAGGGTAGTGAGACTCTCAACATTAATAAGGAAACTGGTTGCATCCCTCCACCCCCGGAAATCGAAGGGTCGGGACTTGGGAGATCGATAGGCTGTAAGATTTCAATTGTAATCTATTTTATACTTTGATTAATTATAGTAATAACAAAAATCAGATTGAATTAAGATTTTACAGTTAAGAGTGCTTGTCTGCTTTTACACTCATGTGCAGAGAGATCCTTCCTCGAAGGACCATATTTCATTAGAACAAAACTCGTTTATTGAATTTAAAAACTCAATTTCAAAAGGAGGAGCAGAAAATGTGGCGGGGTACTTTTGTTGGGTTTTTGAAATTGTTTTTCAATTTTTAAAGTAGGATGGCTTGCATTTGGGTGCAATTTAAGCATTTTCAAATTCAATGTTGTAAATTTTGAATAGAAAATCAAAATATGAGTAGAATCGCCGTCTAGAAACTAAAATGTGTATCTTTTGGCATTTTCCCTTATATGGGAGATGACATTTTTGGGTACAGGCATCCTTAAGAAAACTTTTTTATTTTTTGTGTTTTTCCTGTTATAATTAATAGCTCAGCGGTCTGAAGGGGATATTCTGATGCGGCATGTAGGATGGAAAACACAACATGAGAATATCGGACCCAATGTCACTTTCAAGCACGAGGCCGATATCTTTTACGGATTTGGGAACTGCCCTCATGAGGAGGTCACTGCAGCAGATTTAGAAAAGGCACAAACCCCTGAAGCAGTATTGGAATTCTACATGAAATTGCTGAGGACGCATTGCCTGTCAACACAGAAGAGATATTTGGAGCAGTTTTTGGCAATCGATTTACTCAAGCTGGAAGGAAAAGTATTCGTCCTTTCTGAAAAGGCGCCAATTATGTAATTCCCAATACACCTTTTGTATTTTTTTGAATTTTTAAAGTTTTTATTTCCCTTTTACATTTTGTTTTATAATTTTACAGAAAACAGAGGAAGTTGGGCGCCAAAGAATATAACGCATTTTCAGCTGCTTTCGAAATGAGTATTTTTAGCCAAATGTATTCAGAACTAATCAAAGGAGGTGGAGCAGCGCCTATTAATGACCAATCTGCCATTTCTCAAAGTGCCAAATTCTTGTTGGAAATGGGATTCAAAGTTTTAGAAGATGCGGCAACAAAATGTCCATTTCACTTCATTAGGTTTTCCAGAAATCTGGTTACAACTCTAACGACCGCCTTTCTCAAATTAAATCAAGACTCTGAACAATTGGAGGGATGTTCAAATTGTCAATTGGATATCACAATTAACCGCAATGACAAAATTCGTCTTATAGCATTATCCGAGTTTGTCATGCGCCAAGCACTAGATGTTGTTTCCCGAAATGGAAATGTTAGAGAGGCTTTTCAATCATTTTTTAATGAAAATCAAAAGGCTATTGCCGCCAAAGTTGAATCAACATAAGATTACGTATTTTGAAAGCCCGGGAAGTTTTTGCAGCCTTAAATGAAAAAAATATATATATTTTATGTTTTATATCCGCCCACTGTGACTTTCAAGTATAAAATCATTACAAAGAGTATATAAAAATACAAATTGGATTTTTCAGCAAATGTGGAAATAATTTGTCTCATTTAAAGCTTCGAAATATTTTACGAGTTTTCAAAGAACGTAGCCCTGATTTTAAGTGAATTATTTTTCAAAAATGAATGCAAATATGTGAAACACGTCAACAAGATTTATAGAAATGCTAGTTTTAAGTAATTTATTAAGAGCTAATATATTTACTACTCAAAAATGACTTCTTTAAAATTGTACTCTAAATAATTAGCCATAGTTATTAAGTAATCAATTCCCCTAACCAGAAAGCTTTCATGGCTTTAAAATGGTTACACCACGCTTACATAAATTTGCTATTTGTAATAGTGAAATTGAATTACGATTGTTTACCTCATGAATGTCAGAAAATCAAATTAATTGTGAATAAAGGAATGAAAACCTCAGTTTTGTGATCTTTCTTACAAAAATGCTTTTACCGTATTAAAAGTTCAAAATGCTTCGTATAAATTCGCATTTCTTTAAGCTGTTGCTTTGGCTGCTGTTAACATGCAATGGAGCTATGGAGTTTTTGTATTTATAACCACACTTAGCGGTCGGACCGTATTGTACATTTTTACTGGAAATAATCAAATGTGCGCTATGTGTTCATGTTTAATTATTAATTATTATAATTATTATAATAATCATTGTTCATAATTATTACTACATATTATTACATATATTGTTAATGCTTACATACATGCCATCAGTAGGTACCGGCTAATTCTAAGACTGACTTAGGTCTTAATGCTAAAACGTGTTGGTATGAGTAGTTTTACATAAATATTGGCTAAAATAGAAAAACAAGCATTACACATACTTAAACGTGGCCTACACATAACTTAAATGGTTACACAACAACATTATCATAATTGTCCATCCATTTAATTAATAATTTAGGCTACATACTATTTGGTGGTCACAAGTAGCGTGACTAGAAATGACAGCATCCCTTGATAGAAGTCGAATATTCTATTATATTTCACAGCTCTGATTGGCCCAATGGCTATCCCATATCCTCTGAGGGCTTTCAGCGTTCTTCCATTGTAAGTATTGCTCTCTGAGGGCTTTGACTTCATTTTCTTCTTTGACTGGGTAATAATCATTTCCTACGTAACTACCTTATAGTAAACCGAGGGAAAATTCCTCATTCCCATATATTCAGCAATAGTTAATTTTAAAAGCGTCAATTATTCTGCAATTACGAAACTTTCGCATAGAGTCGAAATTCCGAACAAATATTTTCGTAAGCAAAAATTAAAACATTGCTTTATAGCTGGTTTATATTATTCTTAGATAGAATTTAATTGCCTTCAAGTTTTCGTTGACTATATTCCTACAGAATACATGATTCAATTCATAATTATTGTTTATTTAGTCAACTATGTACTTACAATAATTACGTAAGTGGCGCAGATGGGCTGTATTTGTTAAGGCACAGTAGATCAATGAGTAGTTACTTAATACCTTTAATATTATTTAAATATTTGCAATAATTTAATATTTTTAGTTTTTTGGTCTGTGTATTTGTTTTTCGTATTTAATTGCACACAGAGCTATAGCTAATCAAATGTATCATGCCGAAATTATATATTACAGAGGCTTAAGATGGGTAATTAATACTATTTGCGGCTTTTGGATTAAAAGACAAACATGAAAAACAGCTCTTTCACAAACTCAGATTTGATAATCTATGTGTTATTCTGCAATTATGAAAATTACCTATCGGGCCAAATTCCAGAATAAAGATAATACGATCGTGTGTGTATGCTTTAAAGATAAAAGTAAAACGCCATGCTTGGACTATGAAATAACCAATTTGGTAGCCAAAAATGCACCTTAACGTAATACCCTGTATTATTCAATGTGCTATGTATGTTACAGTATCCAAAGATAGGAGATCCAAAATTCCAACACGCTGGTGTAGTTTTTAAATATTTTACTGAACTAATTAATGTAATTATTTTCATGGAATTGTTTATATTAAACAGTCCACTTCGTTTGATAATTCCAAATTGATTTAACAATATTTTGATTGCCTTTTTATATCCCAAGCTCAAATTAATTTATTATTGGGTCATTATATTATGTACTATATTTTACAAACATTTTAGGCAACTAATCACTTTTGCTGTGCAATTTCATATTTAAACTATTCCTCAGCTCTAAATACTTATGGTTCAAAATAAAATTTCCCTATTTGTTGAAACAATTATTTGCGAGTTGAGACTTTAACATAATAAACCGATTCATTATGCGAATAAATTGTTAGAGGACGTTGTGAAATGACAACTTTCACTCTCAGCTCATAAAATTCATTGCCAAGGCCATAGCTTCTTCATGGCGAGCAAGTTCCTCAAGCCAGAGCGTCTGAGTTATTAACTTTAGGTTAGGGTAAGGCTAAAACGCACGCAACTAATACATAGAGCAAGCGGAGTCAAGTTTTTTGTTGCACTGTTCAATATTCGACTCCAGTTGTTTTAGTATACAAATAAGACGCAATTATATGCAAAGGAACCTTGTACTGACCTACTCACTAATTTTGTGTCTCGAAAGTAAAATTGCAATTTATAATAATTTGTTTAGAATGTTTGCTTCTATTAATAACAGGTCTTGCCCAAGTTATGTTTCGTCTTGAATATTGTAACACAGAGATGACTTTTCTAAAAATCTAGAACTACTTTTAAACTACCTATTGTATTTTACATAATAATTAATACTCTGGATACCAATAATACTTATGTACTCTTATAGATACTTACGAGGGAACGTTTTCCGATGGAGCGCAGTGACAAAAATCGTATATTTTATACTATTGCATCCGACTAATTCGGACATGCTGATTCCGAATCTTAAGTGTAGTCAAATCACTGTAAAACTAAGTAATTCTCCAGATATTAGGCTAAATTGTTCTGGAGAATAGAGCACTCTAAGAAAAAAATATACATAGAGAAAGATTAATTTAATTTAATTAATTACATAGAAATGTAGGTGACTAACGCCTCACACGTTCATTTTTATTAACGATTTTTATTTTCGAAATTGGAAATCTGTATAGTATGCGATTCCTATCTCTGAACTCCATCGGTAAACGTTCCCTTGTTAGTTAGTTTTAGTATGCAGATATTGGAATATGATTTGGCACAGAAAATATTGTGCAAGCCATGCATACTTTGTATATAGACAGTACTACTAGTTTTTTCATTATATAACATTGTATTTTTGCAGTAGTTGGCTGCATTGATGATTTCTGCTGGACAAGCAAAAGTTTTTTTGAGCAAGCATGTATGCCGTAAAAATTATTTCATTGACAATGGTGCTTCCCGGTTTCTATTGCGTTGTAAGCTTCTGTAGTAAGATATAATAAGTTGTTTAATGGTGAAGAATGATCATGTTATCCTTCAGTTGTCTGATAGACAAAAGACGCAAAATAACAAAAGGAAGGTGAGCTACAGAAGATCAAGTTCTACAATAGTGAATCTTATTCTTAGACTAAATCCACTTGAGAAAATCTGCAAATCAATTTCAGTTCACCTTTTTACATTTTACAAACTGTTTACACTAAATAAGCTAATTTAATGAATGTTATAACTCTAATTTTTGTGGCGGTCTATGTATCGCAACTTACTTTCGTAAATGGAGTTTCTTATTCCACATTCAGTTAAGTAACACGACATTTGCATTTGTATATTCATTTAAAAATTTGTATATGTAATTTCGGTAATTTCATGACTTCTGTTTTGATTATAATATAATAATGTACACTGTTCTGAACATACAATTTTGGCATTTAATTTTAGTAAATGATACATCCACTCCTACGGAAGAGAACACTGCCTCCCTTACACCTAAGCAAAGCAAATTGGTCCAAGAGGTATGGAAATTTAAAAAAAATACTCTTTTTCTGTTTAGCAAGGCCAAAAATACAATTAAAATTGTAACTTAAACGCCAATATGTAAATATGTATAACATTATTGCAGTTTCGTGTTGTAAATAGTAAAATTTTAATTGACGATTATTTGCGCTCCAATTCTCACATCGTGGGATGGCTAAGAGGTTGAAAGATCTTTGCATTTTACTTATAAGGAATAAATAATAGTAATTTTTCTTAACATTTGAAAATATTGAAATTATTGGCTAAGTGATTTTTTTGTTTTCAAAGCATAGCAAACAGATGGGATACAACATTAGCATCCAAGGCACTTAAAAGGGTAAGTCAATATTTTATTTTTGTATTAGACCGTGTTAAACCCAGGAAATTCAGTATATTATCCCTTAACACCAACAAAATGAGCTTAATTATGAAATATATATTAATGTATCAAAATATGATAAATTAAGATAATTTATTATTTCCGCAGCGTACTCCGTTTACAAGTACTTGATATAATATTTAACTGCCCCACTAGCTTATTCCTTGTCCAGCAAAATTAGTTATAATATTTTTATATAGACAAATACTAAAAAGTGTGCTTGTACATTATAGGTTTAAGATTTAAGTTCATTTTTAAATTTAAAAGTCTACCGCAGGGTTTATCAGTCACTGTGCTTATCATAATAATATATTTCTAAAATGTAGTCTTTAGCTTGGAGGGTGTTCAACAAAATCGACGTTCTGGGAGAAAAACCAGCTCAACCGAAAATGTTGCAGCTTTTCCCATACAGAATTATTGGTCGTAGTAAAGACGGATGCCCTGGTAGAAAAACATTCGTCTTATACTCTTTAGAATATTAAATATTAATATATACCTACTTAAGTAATTACTTTCCACGTTTAATAAGTAAGAAAATTCTCAATTTTGAAAGCATTTTGTTTTTAGTGCTGGAAGCTGATATGGGGAGATGGGATATTGTATCCTACATGTCGTCGGCTGAATTTGCTCGAGATTCGGTTAACGGTTTCAAGGAGCACCTCACCCAAATGTGGGAAAAGACCAGAATGGCAGTTAAAGAAAATGCTAATGTCTGCGATCAAGCAATTTTCTTGCAGGACGAAACTGGGTTTTCCATGAAACATTTTGGAAGCGCCTATGGTAAGTTTTGTTATAAGACTCGGCTGTGTGTTGGTTAATCAAGGTGTGGTTTATAAAAACAGGGGTTTACGCATGCCCAAATAATTCAAAGAGACCATATTTTTAAGATTTGCAATTCATACCAAAATATTCTACAACATTTTTTCTGTGCTCCGTTGTCTTTGGAATATTTAAATAACGGTCATGTGTCCTCTATAATGACAAACAAAAAATTGAGCACTTTTTGAATTTTTTTACACGGTGAGAATATGACAAAAAAACAAATTAATTAAAATCTTCCAAATTTGTAATAAGTAATACGCAAAATCCAAAGACATTGGGGCGCAGAGCTTTTTCGTGGAATTCCTTCTTTTCATAAAGCACACCTTAAGCATAATATATTATTATTGTATTATAATATATATGAAATAGTAATTGCAGATACGCCAACAGGCGTTGACATTTGAATTTTACTTTGTTTGTATTTACACATTGTACTTTATTTAAATTTTGAGGCCTTACTTAAATTTTCAGCTCTTGGCGGTACCATCAATGCCCTAACCCTACTCGAGACACAGTACCCAAATATGTTCAGGGAAATGCATTTGGGCAATGGTGGGTTGTGTTTCAAATTTATACTCTCTAGATACAACTTTTACGCATTAATAATTTATGTTTATCAGTCCGCACAAACTGCAATATTATATGAATAATACAAATTTCAGCTCCAGCGGATTTTGCTGTTATAATGACAATTGTTAAATCCGCCTTTAACAGCGGCACCGTTGCAGGCATTAAAATATATTCCCAAGGAGAAAATTCTGAATTTTACAAAGGGGTAATGTCTACCATTGATCCAGCCAGCGTTCCACCGCAATATGGAGGAACACGTGCAATATAATCAAGTCGGAATTTTACCCACCCTGGTAGTGAATTTACGTTTATTAACCCAATAGCATAAAGATAATGTGTGGTTAAACTCATGCCAACAAAATACTACAATTTAAATGTAAATACAGTGTATTTACCGTTAAAGGACTACATTACATCTACTAAAATGCTAATAATAAAACCAAGCGACTTAATTAACTGCCATTTGAAAGCTCAATCTTTGGGATCTTTTGCACCTGACGGTGAACAGATATCATATTTTGACATAATTAATCAGCAAATGAACATTTAACAATGAAACAGAAATTGTAGAGTCTCTATATTGGGAATTCTGCTTAATTTGCCCTCAATTGATTTAAATAATTTATACTCATTAACTTTAATTACAGAAATATACATTAACATACGTACTTGAAATTTTGGGAGTATCTTATTTCGAGAGTATAAAATTAATTTGGCAATTTTTGGCAACCTGTGGTATATAATGGCCTACAATAGCCTGTAATTGTGTTTAATGTCTATTATTATGGTCGAAAAAATATAATACATACTGATGTAATGCTATAACGTATTGCAGCTGTAGTGTACCCATGGTTAATAAATGAACTCGAGTATTCTCCAATAATAATGAAAGGTCGTGTCTCAGTACTTTAAATTCTGCAACTCAGTTTATTAACCAAACATGATGTCGACAGAAAACAATACAATTATATTCAACTCTTAAACTGATCACTTTGTCTTATTCTTGAAACCAAGTAAACTTTTACACAATAAACCGATTCACTACTTCAAGCGAATAAATTGTTTGTGGATGTTGTGGACCAAGAGCTTTCACACCCAGATCGTGCACTTCAAGTGCTAAGGCCAACGCTTCTTCATTTCGACCAAGTTCCCATAGGCAGTCGGCAATCCAATCTCTTGTAGTCAGGGTGTCCGCGTGGTTGGCTCCCAAAACATTCTCCTCAATTTCCAGAACCTCTTTGAACATTTTCAGAGCTTCTTTACATTTCTTTCTCTTAAATAGAACGGCAGCAAAATTATGTTTTGTGGCCAACGTATTTGGATGTAGGGGACCCAGTACATTATTTCTAGCACTCAGCACTTCTTTGTACAATTCATACGATTCTTCATATCTCTCGAGATTGTTTAAGGAATAGGCTATAAGATGCTTTGTAGTCAACGTTTCCGGATGCTCCTCCCCCAAGCTTTGCTCTTCCACCTCCAAGATTTCGTTGTAAAATTGCAACGCTTCTTCGTCTCTACCTAAACTATGATAGCTGCTAGCTATTGCCTTTTTTGTTTTCAATGTTTTAAGGTGTTCTACACCAAATTCCGGGCAGCATTTGGCAATCCCACTTTTAGTATTCAAAGTTTTCCGATTGTCGACTCCTGAAACTTTTTCTTTCAATTTTAAGTCTTTATTCAACATCTGCGAGGCTTCATCGTGACTTCCTTTTGCTAAATTCAAGGCAGCCAAATTCTGTCTTGTGTCCAACGTATGGCAATGTTCCTGTCCCAAGACTCGCTCACTGACTCCCAACACATATTTGTATAATTCACCTGCCTCTGAATACTTTCCTTGTTTCTCCAGCACCATTCCCATGTTGTTCTTAATGAGGAGGGTTTCAGAGTGCTCCACTCCATGGATTTTTAATGCTGTCTCTAACGCTTTATTATACCATTCTAAAGCTTCGTCCAGATTACCCATGCTATAGTAAACAATTCCAATAGACCTTGCAGTCAAAGAACTGTCGACATTAAACTTTTCTAAAAGCTGAGATGCATAGACTTCTTTCAGAAGTAGCAAAGCGTCATTGTAATTTCCCATCTTCTTCAAAAGACTTCCCCTCCAGGATTTCATTTGTAATGTCCAGCGATTATTCCCTCCTAAATGATTTTCTAAACTGTTAATAACTTCAGACGTGAAATCAAGGGCTTCTCTATATCTTCCAGAATTGTAAATTTTCTTGCAAATCCAAACTGGAAACACCCCGTATTTTTCAACAACTTTAGGATATGCAGTGGCTTGTTGCCAAATCATTTGACAATTGATTAGTTGGTCATAAGGGAAGTCTTCTTTTCGTAATAATTCTTCCATGCACTTAATTGACGTGTCAAGTGTGTCAACTAGTTGGGCGTCGGTACTAAATTCACTCCTTGCTATATCTTTCTCCATATTAGGGTTAACGGAAAGCTGTTTCTCTGGATTTTGCAAGCAAGTTGTGCGAAGTTGCTTTTCAAAAATGTCTACACTGGATGTTTCCTGATTTTGTGGGTAACGTTTTGACATTTCGCAATGTTTCTCTACTTTCTCTGTTAAAAAGTAATAATAGACATTACTTGGTATTAAATTACGCAACAATTTGCATCGGTCGAGTCCGGGTGTTACAATTATTTTAAAATTTCAACTTGTTTACCTGCTGAAGTATTACATTCAATTTGCCTTAATTTAATTGCCAAATTTTGTGAGTTTGCTTCTTTTGATGCAATAGCTATCCAGTGTTGCAAAATATTTAAAATTATTTCACTCATTGGGCGGCCGTTATCTTCCATTCTTTTTAAATCGTGAATCGTGTCGTTTTGAAACTTCAGTAATCCG
Organism: Tomocerus mixtus; assembly: GCA_034694165.1. NCBI lineage: Eukaryota > Metazoa > Arthropoda > Collembola > Entomobryomorpha > Tomoceridae > Tomocerus > Tomocerus mixtus. Next base: position 7,027 of record JAQFYC010002690.1, on the reverse strand, counting down.
CAGAATATTTTCCACTGTCGGCAGAAGAAAACATCGTTCTTAAGTATGCAAATATATTCAAAATCGTCGACCGGGGTATCTGTACGCATAAGTTAATTACAAAATCATAGCATTAAATATTTATTTGAAAATAGATGCTATATGCAAAATAATAAAAGCAAAGCTGATGTATTTATTTCAACCAGCTAACCTGCCGGGGTCGCCATTTTCAAATTTTGTGGTAACTTTTCCATCTAAATTTTCTTATGGATATTTATAAATTATACAAATCCAGGAATAAGAATTCTCTGGCACTCTAGCACAACGAAATGCACATTTCAATTGAATGTGTCATATAATGCGGATAATATTCAGTTTGGTAGAGTTGAGTGCTTCATCGCTAATCTTCTGACTGGCAGAAGTTTATGGATGATAACGTTGATCTCGATTTGCACTTAAAAAATATTATAACAGCGAAATTGTAAGATAAGTGCATTTTTATTTCGTAATACATAACGAGTCAGATTTATTGCATACCAAAATTGCAGCCACGAGATTGCTACGCTAAAAAACTTGTTCACATAAAATTTTGGTCTCAAGTCCGCAAAGTCTCACGACATTTTTTCAACGAAATAAACTACACATTACTTGTGGTAGATATTAGTAAGCTCTATTATTAAATGATTAATTAAGTAAAATAATAGTTCGTAATGCAGAAATATAAGCATTATGCTAAAATACTTGTGATTCACACTGTAAGAAATATTACATAGGTATATTATTTGCAGCAAAAAGATAAATGTTTCAAACAATTTCAAACCTTTATCACATTCTGCGCAAATAATCACCTAAATAAACTAAAATCGCTACTCTAATTAATGACAATGACTGATAATGATAACCCATATCTTTTACATACGCAAATAATTATACACTTGATAGGAACCGGACAATTTTATTTGATATACCAAACATTATGCAGTATCTTACTATTTAGAATTAAAATCAAGTAATGCATTGCAATATTATAAAATTGTTGTTTATTTAATTGGCATAATACTAAGCACTTTAAAGCCCTCGTTTATTATAATTTTAAAATCATGTAGTAAGTGCAATTATTAATTATTGATCCTACGTAATAAATTGGGGTAACCAAATTCAACAGAAGTGCAAAATGCAATGGTTTGTATACTATATTTTGAGTTCAAGAGTATCTTTAGTATCTTAGCGTTAATTGTGGTACACTTTTTGTGCATAAAGACTATTGGCGACGCGGTTGATATCCTGAGAATTATATAATATATCATCAACCGTCATGTAATATCCTCTGTAGACGCGACATGTGAGAAAAAGACGGAAAAATGAAACATTCCGCATTTAATATACCAATGTTTGAAACCCTTATATTAACAACATTAACAGTGTTGTGGGCATTTTTTTGTCTTCATTAATATTTCACAAAAACATTTCAAACGCGATTATACTTGTTCAACGAATTAATTTCACAGTTCAATTATTATCCATTTATTTCACTCTTCATTAGAAATCCGTGAAACATTAAGTTTATCCATGTTTGATACGTACGCAATAACATTACCAACGTCAAGGAAAACCGCAATAATTTTTATGGTGATCTAATAATGTTATAATTTGAATATGGGATAGCAATAAGCCTCTGACTAAAAAGTGAACTTGTAATACGCGTATGCAAATAAACGTCAACCTCTTTACTACTAAATAAAGTTGCATCATTGTTTATCTCTTCTTCAATAATAGTTATAATTCTAAACAGTATAGTAGAGTTGTTACGCTTTGCAAATTATTTTAGGTGTATTAAAAATCCTATCAGTAGTGTTTGTCTATAACATGGATTCATCCCGTTCTTCACAACCTGCAAATTCCGGAGAAATATTTATTATTACCCAAAGTTTTAGAGTGTCTTCCCCCATTTTTGTGATTTTATGTGTTACGGGAATAATTGCGAATATTATTACTCTCCATGTACTGAGGAATGCCAAAATGCCAAGGGCATTTAAGACATTTTTAATTGGACTAACCATTTCAGATTTGTTTGTTGTTCTCCCATTATGTTTAGCATTTACAACTTCAGCATTCTCACCTTACTTTTCCAAGTACCCCACATTAATTGAGATTATATTTAAATTGTTTATCGTGTCTTCATTTTTTGGTAAATATTGATTTATGGATTTCAAATAATTTTTTAGTATTTATACAGATTAGTACAATATGTTCAATATGCTTTCGAATTTATAATTGCTAAATCTATTTTGGTAAGTATTTTTACAAATTAAATATATTTGCAGGTAGAGGGGGATCTGGATGGTTTACCGTATTACTCTCTATCGAAAGGTAAATTTGGAATCTTAAGAAAATATGAAAAATTCTTTTATTAATACTTTTAAATTTTTGTTTACAGATTCTCAGCTTTATATCAACCTTTTGTACACCGAACCTTTTGGACTACTCGCAGATTATCAGTTACTCTGTGTTTAGTAGCTGTCATTACCATCATTTTCAACATAAACATTGTTGGGACTTTTAACAGATTAATTGGGTGGGATTCACTTAAATCAACCTATTCCAGTTAATTATTGTATGAGGAAAACAAAATAATTTTCGGATTTAGCGTAATTATCACTACAAACAGAGCTGTTATTCAAAGGATCTATACTTTTCAAAGGATCTATTTTATACAGAGCATTTATAAGCTTAAGGCACTGAACTTATATTTTGGGGGGCGCACCATTGGTTATCGCAGATAATAGTGAAACCTATAACTGCACGGACGGGATAGGGTTTTAATACTATGATAAATCAGTAAATTTAACCCTATGCATACTATGTTAGAAAAATGCTAGTTATTTTATTACTAGGAGTGTGCGAGGCCATACACCCCCATTTAATTGAACATAGGGCGAATTGAGACTATATAAAAAAAAATTTTATTACAAAAGTACCAGTACGTAAAATCCGGAAAAGTCCGTGAGTGGCAAAATTCAAATTTAAGTACTTTAAGAGATATGGTGGGTTTTTTATCTTGGGTGTTCGGCCCCGCACACTCCTAGTAGGAATAGGGTTAAGATGAATAATTCAATTAATTTAGGGTAGGGAAAATGATTAAATGAAACGAATGAAAAAACTGCTGGAAACGAAGGTGAAGCCTATTTGGTAGTGACAAGGAGGGTAACCAACAGTGAGAGCATCCCTTGATAGAAGTCGAATATCCTCGCGTATTTTACTGCTCTGATTAGTCCAACGGTTATCCCATATCCCCGGAGGGCTTTTAATCTTCTTCGATGTAAAGGATTGCTCTCTGAGGGTCTTGACCTCATTTCCGCCAGCAAGTCTGTTGAATTTTTCCAGCAGATGGCAAACCCAATCAGGAAAAGGGTCTCTCCAACAATGCACGATTTAAGGAGTATTGCAAACATTATGTATGCACCCGTGGTGGTATTATCGCGCAGGCGTATGCAAACAAAGCTTGAGATAATCATGGCCAATGAAAATGTATAGAGCCATGCTGGCAACAAAATGGAACCAATACTTTTGTTGAAGAGGATATTTAATATCCTCAGCCTGGTGTATGATGCTATTTGTTCCTGCATCGTTCCATTTTGTAATTCCAATCTGTAATGTGACACACAAGTAATAAATAATGCACTATTAAAAATTAAAAGTACCAACGATATATTTAATTATTTTCTATTAAAAATCTTGGCCATACTTTTTCTGATGAATTAAATTATAATTCCGAATATTGTAGGCAACAATGTACAAAAACGAGAAGCAGATCAGTACTGCCAGAATACAGTCGAACCCGCTATGGACTACGAATAGACAAATCCGGCCCACCATGCCGCTGTCCACTTTCTTCAAGTGCACAAATATATCCATGAATAGATCCAGGTCTCTCTGTACGTTCAGCAGCAGAAGGAAAGTTGCAGCGATTACGCAATACATGGGAAAAATATATTTTGAAATTAGGAATTCAATCATTTCCCCAATATTTCCCCTTTTGACAAATGGCTGCAAATCTTAGAATTTAAAAGAGTACATTTAATTATTTTTTATTACTTCTACATATCTTGTTGGTATAACCATAGGAGTATAATAATATAAGAACTTACTTAAGCGGCATTCAACTGTGGCATTGCTGTACATGCAGTTTAATGTGCACACCATTTCCTTTGCTTGAGCATCGCCGCTATAAACAATAACATGACCCAACCCATAATAAATTGCACCAAAGAAATGAATCAACAGATCGATTCCCAACTCTCTTGAAGTCATCTCGCGTTTAAGATGGAAAATTGCATGAAGAAAGAGGATGCACAAGATACTTTGGAATACTTTGGCTATTTTTATTGGCTTGGAGAGGGAGAACCTACTTTTGTCATTATCCCAACGGTAGGACAATAGTCCTAAGTACTGCAGAATATTTGTATATGCTGCTATCCATTGTAAATTATCTTCACTGACAATTAGGTTTGGGTCGCCGTGTACAGCGTTTATTGTGGAATAGAAAACATTTTTCAAATTTAGTATTTTTGCAAATAAATATTGAAAAACTTTATTCGCCATGATTATACAGCAGAAGAGAGTTCACAGCTAGGCGATGGCCGCCTTCAGAATAGGTGGAAGAAACCAAAACTCCTACTTAAATTACTATTGGATTTGGTTTGTGTGCATAGTAAAGTCATTAAACTAGGTTTTTATATTCAAGTTTGCTGTTGTTTACATTTGGAAACCGTTCACGACTATTAATTAAATAAGAAATAATTTCCACTGCAAAACTACTCATGGCAGCAATGAAGGGCAATATTAAGTACACATTTTAATTGCACAATATTTTTCTTCTTTAGTCCAGAAGCCAAATTGGATATAACTGCTTTAACTACTAAATTGACGAAGCATTGTATATTCTAGGTATAATGAGCATTATTTATTAGATACATGCTGTGTCTACATATTTAGTTGTGCTGTGCCGAGTTTTAATTGAACACGGTTCTATCTTTACAATTTCCCATATCGTACTATGGAGATTATGTATCTACGCTTAGATCTAGGTAGGTAGGTAGGTAGGTAATTCTTTATTGTGCTTCCTTAGATTCAGAATCCATACACACAAAAGCTTTTTATATTGAAAAATTACATACTTGCAATTAAATATGTAATAACTAATAAGTTAATAATAAGTAACTGTAAATATTAAGTTATTTTTCTTACTTTAACAAACAAATTGTATTAGCTTAATTAATTAATTATAAGATTATAGACTTATGCTTAAAATTAGTTTCCTGGAGCCCTACGCTTAGATCTATTAGATCTTAAATTGCTTATTTCTCAGCCTAGGCAGTATACATCAAAATTAAGTAAGTAATTACGTTTAATTCCAGAATATTTATGCGAATAAACATTTGTGTGTGTCTGCATACAATTTTGTTTTCCTTTTAATTCGGTAAATCTTCAGAGCAGGTTAATTGGGTATTGGGTTGTAATCACTTAAATTAACCTATTCCAGTTATTATAGGAGGAAAACAAAATAATTTTCGGATTCAGCGTAATTATCACTACAAACAGAGTTGTCATTCGAAGGATCTATACTTTAATACTTTCCACATATTTTATGCAGGGCATTTATAAGTTTAAGACACTGAACTTATTTTTTCGGGGGCGCACCATTGGTTATCGCAGATACATAGTGAAACCTATAACTTCACGGGATAGAATTTTAATACTATGATAAATCAGTAAATTTAAGATAAATAATTCAATTAATTTAGGGTAGGGAAAACGATTAAATAAAACGAATGAATAAACCGCGGGAAACGAAGGTGGAGACTAATTGGTACTGACAAGGAGGGTAACCAACATTGAGAGAATTCCCTCATAGAAGTCGAATATTCTCGTGTATTTCACTGCTCTGATTGGTCCTACAGTTATCCCATATCCCCTGAGGGCTTTTAGTCTTCTTCGATGTTAAGGATTGCTCTCGGATAGTCTTGACCTAATTTCCGCCAGTAAGTCTGTTGAATTTTTCCAGCAGATGGCAAAGCCAATCAGGAAAAGGGTCTGTCCAACAAGGCACGCTAAAAAGAGTAATGCAAACATTATGTATACCCCCGTGGTGGTATTATCGCGCAGGCGTATGCATCCAAAACTTCCGACAATCATGGCCGATGAAAATGTATAAAGCCATGCTGGCAACAACATGGAACCAATACTTTTGTTGAAGAGGATATTTAATATCCTCATTCTGGTGTAGGATGCTATTTGTTCCTCCATCTTTCCTCTTTTTGATTCCAATCTGTAATGTGACACACAAGTAATAAATAATACACTGTTAAAAATTAAAAGTACCAACGACATATTATTTAATTATTAATAATATTAATGATCATTTTATATTAAAAATCTTGACCATACTTTTTCTGATGAATTAGATTATAATTCCGAATGTTGTAGACAACAATGTAGAAAAACCAGAAGCATATCACTATTGCCATAATACAGTCGAACCCGCTATGGACTACAAATAGGCAAATCCTGGCCACCATGAGGTTGTCCACTTTCTTCAAATGCAGAAATATATCCATGAATAAGTCCAGGTTTCTCTGTACGTTCAGCAGCAGAATGAAAGTTGCTGCGGCTCCGCAATACACAGGGAAAAGATATTTTGAAATTAAGAATTCAATCATTGCCCCCACATGACCTGTTTTTACAAATGACTGCAAATCTTAAAAAATTAAATGAGTACAGTTAATTAGTTTTATTAATTCGTCATATTTTGTAGGCATAACCAACCCGACCCAACCAACGATTTTTCGTTGAAATGTGTGACGAAAACCCACTTTTTTGTGTTGAAGTGGTGGTACCCACATGTGGGTAACGAAATGGGAGTGATTCCATACCAATAACATGCATATTTGATTTTCAACGCCAAATCAGCGCCTGATATGTACGTGCAATGCGTTACCAATTATTTCAACGAAATTACAGCATTGGTTTGGTACAAACATTTCAACGA